>OZJO01014530.1:0-15110 GCA_900406225.1 Acrobeloides nanus | reverse complement strand
GCCCAGTGAAAAACATGGAAAAAAGGAGCCAACTAAATGTTAATAACACATTTACAACGGAATTTTGAAAAACGGACCATAGGTCACCAGTAGGGGCAGGGGTACATGTATACATGAACAAGGAAGGGGGACAAGCTACCTCGGGGCTATATGTTGTCGACCAAAAAAAGTAGATTTTTTCAAAAATTTATATGATGAATGAATTGGGTGGGGGAGGTACATAAACCCCCATGATCAGAAATTAGCTCTAACTCGAAAAATTCTGTACTAACATATCATACCCAATATTCAAAAATTTTCCTTGAAATCTGGGTTACAACTTTTGGGAGGATCACTTTGGCCAAAAACTTCCGTTACATGATCAAAAATGCATATCTTTGTCAAAAACCCGATAAAAAATCCGAGTTTTTTCAAATATTAACTCATAACTTTTTATTGTAACTAAAACTTGCTATAGGTGTCTATATAAAAGTAGCGCTGATCACCAGCATTCACATGAGTGGTCAAAGAATTCGTAGAACAATTGCTATCAAGAGTTATGCCTGTTACAAGGTAAGCAGCCAGAAATGGCATAGGTCCAACTTTCAGAGGCTTGTTACATTCTTCATACGATTTTATTTATTTTTTGTTTTGAAAATCCAAATCAGGGAAGCGTTTTCAAGGTTCGGCTATACACGCAATCGATTTCTCGCATAGAAAAACCCCATATAGGGTTATTTTTGTGAAAATCGCAAAAAAAACTTGAACAATTTGGAAAAAATCGATCAAAAATCGAAAAATTCTGATTTTTTTAATTACCCTGTATATTCTTTAGATATGTTCATTGTTGTTTTATTGGTTGTAGTTGCTATAGGCTGTTTTTCGGGAAATCACGAGCTCAGGATTTTGAAGAAAAAAATTTTTTGAATCATTTTCAAAATGCTACTCCTCTGCCAAGTTAACAGGTTTTTGAGAAATTTTTTCGCAAAAATGAAGAGGAAATCTAGCTCTACAACACCAAGGTCTCCGATTTTGCAGGTTTTGTTTTTCTCTTGAATAAAATGTTGGTATTGTAGAGCTAGATTCCTCTTCATTTTTTTGCGAAAACATTTCTCAAAAATCCAACTTGGCTGAGGAGTAGCATTTTGAAAATTACGTATTTTTCAGAAAACTTTTCTTTACTTGTATTGCCTGATTTTCAATATTAATTTATTTTTGAAACGAAAATTAAAACAATTTTTTTCTTCAAAATCCTGTGCTCGTGATTTCCCGAACAACAACTTATCTCGCACTTACGCCTCAAGAAGTTGAAGAAAAAAAGAAACCACGATTTATTTTATGTGAAATTTCTCAATTAGAAAAGCTTTCGCAGCGTGAACCTTGAAATGCACGCCCCCTTTAAGCGGAAATTTGGATCCACATACGATCATGAAAAAGGGATGTTAGCCTCCTTTTGCTCAGTTATACAGGGTTACTATGGCGATCGGTTAAAAAATCAGTTCTCTCTATCCCAAAAACTTATGAGGTATAAAAAATCAAATGAATTCATCAAACGCAGGTGTTATTGAACTACAGCACATAAAACATTCTTTTGTTTATAAGCTAGCAAAAACTTGAGATACGTGGGACTTCGAAAACAACAGATAAAAATATTGTTTCTTCAAACTAAACGCCAGTTGTTGAACGTGCCAACAATAAAATATCATAGACATTTCTTTCTACTGACTATGACCAATCTAACTTTAGTCGATTTCTATACTCCTACAATAATTCCTATTTCTGCTGGACTCATGCATCTTGCCTTTATTCTTCAAGTTTTCATGTTTCCTTTTATTCTCTATGCAATTTTGAAAAAATCGAATATGGGGCTGTATCGCTGGTATTTAATTAATACAATTACAACAAACACATCATTTGTTATCCTTATTTTTCTTCTTTCTCCTGTTTCATTGGGAGTCTATGCAATGCTTTTAATAGACAGCCCTGTAGAAAATTGGCTATCTATTGGCAGTTGGTATACCATTTTGTATATTTCTTTAGTTTGCATCTGTTGTACAGACCTTGGAGTAATCGCCTGCATTTGTTATAGGTAATTATCTATTTGTGCCTAACAAAGCAACATATTCATTTTTTTTTAAAATTTTTTCACTAGCGCTCTTCGTGTACTAGTTATAAAAAAGCTTGCAATCGCGGGAGAGTGAGTCACAGCACCCCTATTTGCTATCGACTGCGGCTCGGGACGCGCCTAAGCCTAATGTACCCTCTGATTTTACAAAATTAGCAGATTTGAAGAACTTTTTGAAATTCGCATATTTTTCAATTTTTTTAGGGGGTACACTCTATTTTTTAATTTTTACAAAGATTTTTGTTCAAAAATATTATCAGCATCGTGTTTCACTTATTCGAAAGGTCCCTCTTGAGGTAAAAAACTCGATCGCCACTCGTCCGTCATTACATTTGAACAGAATCAGACGTGACGGAAAATGATAGGTATTAGTGTGGCGGATTACATCTTTGCACGATTCGTAAATATGATAAGCCGGATCCACGCTCGACGATGGCAAATATAAAACATTTGTGTTCCTGATTTTTAAAGTAAAAATTTAGAATTGCTCATCTTCTGAATTTGCCCCAAATTATGAAACGCGGCGATGTCATTGACCAACCATGGTTTCTTAAAAGTTTAATCTTCATTTATGCGTGTGTAGGTATTGGGATTTTTGGTTCATCATTTGAAGCACGAAGAGCGAGTGTATTAGATCAGAAAAATTATGATGGCATATTACAAGAATATCCATTTCTTGAAAATCTTTTTCGTGAAAGAAAAATCATTAGTAAGCATTATCTGCAGGGGGTTCAACAAGTTTGGAAACTTTTTCCACCCAACTATTCGCAGCCTTATCCAGGGTTGCCACATGACTTTTTGCAAAATATGGCAGGCGAGTTGTAAATTACTGGACTGGTCCTTTAACATAAACTATGTCACCTAAAGATGAAATTGGTGACTGTTGCTCGCCAACACAGCAAATGCCATGGAAGTATTAGGTTGGCAACTAAGTTTTGGACCCCCTTCTCAAAAATTAAATTTATTCATCGAAATCATCAACAAAACAGCGTAACAACATTATTCAAAATATTCTCCACCAGATTCGATCACTTTTTGCAACTGTTTCTTCAATTTGGTGAATTCTACGGTGGTACCAATCTCGGTTCTTAGAAGCAAAGAATTCAGTAAGGGATCCGCGCATTTCTTCGATTGTGGTAAACTTTTTGCCTCGGAGCCAGTGTTCCATTGAGTGGAAAAGGTAGTAGTCGCTTGAGGAGAGGTCAGGACTGTACGATGGATGCTCCAGACGCTCCCAATTCATGTCTCTGATCTTCTGAAGCGTTTGACGTGCAACATGTGGTCTGGCGTTGTCTTGGAGGAAGATCACTGAAACTCGGCGGTTTCAAAGTTTTTGTCGGACACGACTTGCCTAAAATATGGGTCAGAGACGCTCCAAACGAAAGACTTACCTGCGTCCTTTAATATTTTTTCGATTTCAGTGTGGCTGCAGCCGAAATCGTCTGACAACATGCGCGTATTCATCGACGGATGATCCTCCACAGTGTTGACGACAGCGTCTTGATCAACTTCTCGAGGGCACCCAGACCTCTTCTTGTCATCAGTTTCCAAATTTCCGCTTCGAAACTTTGAGAACTATCTCTTAGCAGTAGTATAGGCCACTGTTTCAGCTCCCTTAGCTCTATGAATGTTGGCTACAGCCTGCTTTGCGTTGTGACCTAGCTTGAACTCATATTTCAACAGTTTTCGAATATCGCCAAGATTTTTTTCCATTTTGCTGAAAAAGCCAAGATTTTTATATAGAATTAAAGTTCAACAATTATTCTACAAATATAGCAAAAAAAATGTTGCAAAAACGCTAAAATAAGTTTTGGTCCCCCTTTTTGAGAAGGGGGCCCAAAATTTAGTTGCTAACCTAATAGAAGCTGTAAGAACATTGATGATATAATCAATAACTCTCGTTTTGTTTATGTCATTGTTATTTTTTGTTTTTTAATGACAATCGTCTAAAAATATTTTTAGAAAGTGAAAATACTAGGGAAAAACTAATCAGATCAGATTTTCCTAGGAAGATCTGATCTTTGGCTGGATCAGATTTTCCAGTAACATATATAATGTCAAAAGACCGCATCAAAAGCTTTACTGAAGCAAGAGGGCTGCGAAAAGTTGGATGAAAAAAGTTTTCAAACTTTGTGAACGCCCTGTAGTACGGCGATCCCTATGCTATTATCTTTTTTCCTTCAAAAATAAGTATTTTTATGGAAAATTTTTGTCCTTTTTATGATCGGCTTTACCATAATTTTGCATATTTTTTTAGTTTTTAGTGGATCTAACACAGATGCTACTCCACTATTAATAATACTTTTTATTATGATATCATTTTTGATATTCGGAGCAATATTTTTAACTATTTTTCCATTCATGGCTATAAAATATACGAAAAAGAATAGAAACCCCAAAACTTATCAACTGCAATTAAAATTATATAGAGCTTGTGTTATTCAAATTTGGGTGATTATTTTTCTAATAGTGATACCGTGCTGTATTCTGACTTTTATTTATCTGTTTCACCCATCTTCTTCTGCTATTTTGGCACCCATAATGTTGACGATAATTAGTTTTCATGGACCAGTAGATTTGTTTGTTATTGGGTAAATTTTCCAAATATTCATTAGGACTAAATTTTTTGTTCGAAAAGTTCGTACACTTCATTTTTCACTTTTTCTTGAAGAAAGTAAAAAGTGTACGAACTTTTCGCACAACCCAATATTTTAGGTACTTTATTCCATCGCATCGAAAATTTTTCACTCAACTATTCAAGAAATTTTTAAACAAACTGAAAAATCCACGACAATTCTTGTACAACGATAACAGTACTCATCAACCCTTTGTTGTGAAGGCTGTGATGCCACAAGTAAATCTCCCTCGGACAAAAGTGACACCAGTTACATAAACTTACAAAAATCATGTCATATATGTAAAGAAGGCGCTACAATAAGATCAATTTTGGACAATTTGTAAAAGTAAGACTGCACCGAACGGAGCACCAAACGGGGTACCGAACACGCCAAAGAGTCCCAATTAGGTTTAGGTCTAAGCCTAGGCTTAGGTTTAGACCTATGCTTAGGCCTTAAGCTTATGCCTTAGGCCTAAGCCTAATTGGGACCCTTTGGCGTGTTCGGCACCTCGTTTGGTGCACCGTTCGGCGCAGTCGTACTTTTACAAATTGCCCAATTTCGAATAATCTTTTTATGCTTTAAATTGTTTTGTATATTAGCGCGAAAACCCTGTTCCTTATAATCTCATTCAATTATCTTTTCTCCATTGATCTTGATCTATCGTGTTTATATCGCATCGCATTCTTATCACGCATTGCGTTGTCATCTCGTTGTATTTTTATGAAAGGGCTTTTGGGTGCAACGGTTGCGAGCTCTGTGCTGGCTGTTGTTCCATTAGTTCCTTGCGTTCGGTTTTTCATGCTGTGCCGCGTTTACTTCTTTCCAGTCTTGTTGCCGGAGTTTTGCAAAGTAAAAGTTTGGGAACCTTCTTTCTCTAAAGAGCTTTTCCTGCCCCGTTTCTGTGAATGTTTATTTTTTCTGAGATGTGTTGCTAAACTTTTACTGTGGTTTTGTATTGTTTTTATGGTTGCAAAATTCAAATAAATAAAGTTAAAGAAAGTTTTTTTAAATTTAAAGAAAACCAAAATCATGTCATATATGTAAAGAAGGCGCTACAATAAGATCAATTTTGGGCAATTTGTAAAAGTAAGACTGCGCCGAACGGAGCACCAAACGGGGTGCTGAACACGCCAAAGGGTCCCAATTAGGCTTAGGCATAAGCTTAAGGCCTAAGCATAGGTCTAAACCTAAGCCTAGGCTTAGACCTAAACCTAATTGGGACTCTTTGGCGTGTTCGCCACCCCGTTTGGTGCTCCGTTCGGCGCGTGTAGGTATTGGGATTTTTGGTTCATCAATTGAAGCACGAAGAGCGAGTGTATTAGATCAGAAAAAATTGGACATTGTTAGTGAAAACTCATAATGGGGGACCATTATGATTTTGAACAAAATTTTGGGCAAAGAATAAGGGGTACCATTAGGAAAAATTTTGCTTTATTTTCTATCTCAAAATAAAGCAAAGGGGTCTAAGAAAGCAAAATGCTTTTTAAAAAAGCGAAAATGGCAGCCCTGCTCCCAACATGATGACGTAATATGTGAATGTGTTGTTAGAGCCTGAAGTAAAACACGAAATGCGAGATGATAAGAAAGCTATCAGAGCTCTAATCGGAGAGAATCTTCCAGAAGCACTGCTCCCAGGTACAATGAGCTCTAGACCGACGATAGGCTCTTCTTTAACTTCGGGGATTGCGAAATCTGATGTAAGGCCTCGATAAGCTCCACCTTCCATGACAAATCCAAAACATCCTTGATCCCGAGTCAAAGCATAAAGGCGGCGGAAAGATCCTTTGATCTATCCGCTTCAGTGCAAGTCCAGTGCATCAGCACAAAATACAACNAACATCCTTGATCCCGAGTCAAAGCATAAAGGCGGCGGAAAGATCCTTTGATCTATCCGCTTCAGTGCAAGTCCAGTGCATCAGCACAAAATATAATACAACACAAACAGTTAAAACTACAACTATTGACTACCCTAGATGCGTGAATGTGGTAGGAGCACAGGATTTTTGACTCTCGACTGTTCACTCAAAATGGTTTTCTCAGGACCCTTAAATTCTTTTAACCTAATTTAAAATGTAATCATGAGAGGAATAGTATGTGCACAATCGATTAAATTTTGTAAGATAAACTCGCGTAAATAAATTTTTTATGCCACTTTGAGGTTAGGGTACCCTGCTTTTTTTGCCCACATGGGGCTTACCCCCTCCTCACATGATGACGTAATATGTGAATGACCCCTTAGTGAGTTTTCTTTTTATTTGCCATACCTATTAACTTTCGGAACTACTGTCGATCAGCGACCGCATTGAACGTGAATTTTTTTCCGATTTTCTTGTAAAAACCGACTTTTTAGGGTAATTTCTAGGCGAAAATCGATTGCACGTATTTTCGAAGCGTGAAAAATTAAGTTTGACCCTGAAAATCAGAGTAGAACTGCGTTTCGACGCGAAAATTTTTTTCTGATTTTCTTCTAAAAACCAACTTTTTAGACAAATTTCTAGGCGAAAAATCGATTGCGCGCATTCTCGAAGCATGAAAATGCTTCCCTGATCATGAATCAGGGAAAAAGTTGATTTTTTAAACGAAAATTCCTCGAAACAGGGTCAAGTAAGCGTTTTTACGCTTCGGGAATGCGTGCAATCGATTCCCCACAAAATTTTAGCCTAGAAAACATGTTTTTCAGAAAAAAAATCGAAAATTTAGATTTTTCCTTTTTTTCATTATTGAAGCGAAAAAAAGGAATTTTCGTTTAAAAAATCAACTTTTTCCCTGATTCAGGATCAGGGAAGCATTTTCATGCTTCGAGAATGCGCGCAATCGATTTTTCGCCTAGAAATTACCCTAAAAAGTCAGTTTTTACAAGAAAATCGGAAAAAAATTCACGTTCAATGCGGTCGCTGATCGATAGTAGTTCCTAACTTTCTCATACTTGATGCTATTTTTACACTTTCTGATTAGTGGTTAACGTCGACTAATTTAATGCTCAAGTTGGCATCAAATATTATAAGAATTACATGTAGGCAATATTGCAGATTCAATTGTATTATCTACGCTTTCGGATTGATGTATGCATGAAAAGCTATTCCTAATATCTAAAATTTTAAAGAAAAGTGTGTTATATATATAAATTTATCTTTGATTCTTACATAAGATCGTCGGGATTAAAGGTTTTTTGGGACCCCCTCAAAAACGGCCTAAAAACGAGAATTTTTTGATGCACTAACAAGGAATAGTTTCGAAGTGTTTATTTTAAAAACGAGAGTTTTTTCAAAATTTTTTACCATTTTATTAGTCTTTAAGTTAAAAAAGGCTATAAGTTAAAAAATTTATTCCTCTAAATTCGAAACTTTGTACTTTCTGAATAGAAATTTGCATGCTTCCTTATAGGCAAACTTTTTTATCGTTAATCAATAGTAATAAAGTCCGTTTCCGCCGCCAATGGGAAAAAAGTCCGGAGACGATGATCAAGTGGTCCAAGGCATCTCCCGTCCGATCTGGCAAGATCCCTTTTTTTCATATTTTTCACTGGACCCATTTTTGGTCACACATCACACGTCGTGTTCCCCTTCATCATCAATCGTCATCAATCTGCTTATCCCCCTTCCACCCCAACATGATGACATAATATGTGAATTTTATGCGAGAAATCGATTCCGTGCATTCCCGAAGCATGCAAACACTTCTTTGACCCTTATTCAGGGAATGGGGCAAGTGTATTGAAGCGAAAATCAAACATCTTCAGATTTTTATGAGAAAACCGTTGATTCTTAGGTTTTTCTAGGCGGGGAATCGATTGCGCGCATTCCCGAACCTTGAAAACGCTTCCTTGACCCTAATTCAGGGAAGAACCGGTGTATTGAAAATCAATTTATTTACGTAAACAAGTATCCTTTCCCTAAATCAGGATCAAGGAAGCGTTTTCACGGTTCGGGAGTGCGCGTAATCGATTCCCCTCCTAGAAAAACCTAAGAATCGATAGTTTCCTCATAAAAATTCGAAAATGTTTGATTTTCGCTTCAATACACCCACCCCCTTCCCTGAATCAGATCAAGAAAGCGTTTTCATGTTTCGAGAATGCGCAGATTTTCTTTTTATTGCCATGCCTATTAATTTCCACGCACTCGATGCCATTTTTACCCTTTCTTGATAATGGTAAACGTTCGACTAATTCAATGTTCTCGTCGACACAATAATTAAATGTAGGCAGTATTGCAAATTCAATTGTATTTACGCTTTCCGATTGATGTGTGTCTGAAAACCTTATTCTTAATATTGATTATTTTAAAGAAAAATGTGTTAGAAATTAAGCTTTGACTCTTACATAAGACCGTCGGAATTAAAAGTTTTTTGGGACCTCCCTCCCCTCAAAAACAAGATTTTTTTGATGCACTAACAAGGAATAGTTCCGAAGTGTTTATTTTAAAAACGCGAATTTTTCCAAAAATTTTTTATCACTTTATTAGTCTTAGGCTATAAAAAATTTATTCCTCTAAATTCGATACCTTGTACTTTTTGAGTAGAAATTTACATGCTTCCTTATAGACAAACTTTGTTATCATTAATCAATAGCAGATATGGTGCAGTGGATACGCTGCAGGCTTAGGATCTTTTTGGCCAGGGTTCGAATCCCANTTACATGCTTCCTTATAGACAAACTTTGTTATCATTAATCAATAGCAGATATGGTGCAGTGGATACGCTGCAGGCTTAGGATCTTTTTGGCCAGGGTTCGAATCCCACTGCCGTTCAAACTTTTTTGCCTTTTTTCAATTTCCAATTCTTGTTCAAAACTTCCCGACCCCAGTTTCGAGTAATTTCATCCGATCTGGCAAGTTAAGCAACGTTGGTTCGATTCCCACATGGGGCGTATTGTTTTTGCAGTTTTTTATTTTTTATAATTTTTACCCCTTGTAGGTTTTTCGCATCGGGGAATCCGAATCTGATATTATTTTTAAATTTTGACCAATGCAAGACGTGTTTAAACAAGCAAAAAATCTCTGATTTTCGTATAGTCTTATAATGGCCAGAGTTAAAAACTACGTCAGATTCGGATTCCCCAGTGCGAAAAACCTTATGGCGTCGAAATTAGAAGGTTTTTTACCAATCAATTAGCTTCCAGTGGGAATCGAACCAGCGACTGTTTGCTAGAGAAGCTCGCCTCGGATTTTTATGAGAAAACCGTTGATTCTTAGATTTTCTAGGCGGGTAATCAATTGCGCGCATTCCCGAACCTTGAAAACGCTTCCTTGACCCTGATTCAGGGAAGAAATCGGTGTATTGAAAATCAATTTATTTACGTAAACAAGTATCCTTTCCCTGAATCAGGATCAAGAAAGCGTTTTCATGTTTCGGGAATGCGCGGAATCGATTCCCCGCCTAGACAAACCTAAGAATCGACGGTTTTCTCATGTAAATTAGAAAATGTTTGATTTTCGCTTCAATACACCCACCTCATTCCCTGGATCAGGGTCAAGGAAACGTTTTCATGTTTCGGGCATGCGCAATCGATTTCCACTATGATCCAAGAAACCATTTAAAAAAATCATTCTGCAGAATCGACACCACGTTTCTGAGACCCGTTTTTGAGAACGTCCCAAACAACTTTTAATTCCGACGGTCTTACGGCAAAATTTTCTAGATCATGGGCCTTGAAAATAATACCAATTCAATTTTTGTGACTATAGAAATTCATGTGATTAGAATGCATATTAATTTTGTAGTCGATTTATTTTCGACAATACTAGCTCTATTTATCATTCTTAGATATTCTCCTAAAACTATGGGAAGTTATAAATATTTTTTAGCTAATATCACGGCAAGATTTTATAAAAGTTTTTCGTTATGGTGACCAAACCCCTTTCCATGGTCACATGAGGAGAAAATCGAATTTTTGGAAAAAATTGAAAAAAAAAACATAAAGGGGACCCTTATTTCTTTGGGTTTACTAAAATTACCCCCTCTTGAGAAAAATCCTGACTACGACTTCCTACGCCACAAGTTACTTAGCCTCTTAGGCCCGATGCCCATGGGGTATAGACCATTTGAACTAAAGCATAATGTCTAAAGGGCCTTAGTCGAAAGGCAAACGCTCTATTGAGGGCCAGTCCGGTGGGAAAAAGTTGCCATTTTTGTTGAAATTCGGAAAGTTCATGAAAAATAGAGCATTTTGTTTTTACGGCATGTTCTGAATCGTTGTAGTTTTCGAGATAATTTCGTTTGAATTTTGAATTTGTATACAAGCTCTTCGTTGTAATACACAAATTTTTTTGAATTTTTTGATCGATTTTTGTATCAATTTTTTAAATTTTCATAAAATGAACACTTTAGCAACTTTTTATAGCTAAATGAGACGAACAAAATGACGCAAAAATTATCCAAATTTAAACATTGTTTTGAAACGAAAATTCTGATTCATGTTTTCGTTTCAATAACCCAAAACAATTTTCAAATTAGATAATTTTGGTGTCATTTTGCTTGTCTCATTTAACTATAAAAACTTGCTACAATGTTCATTTTGTGAATGTTTTTGGGGCGATAGCGTAGTGGCTAAGGCAGTTGTCTTTCATCTAAAGAGGTGCAGTTTCGAATCCCACTCGTGTCCGAATTTTTTTACCCTTTTACAAAATTTTCTCTATTTTTTTACAATTTTAACTAAATACAAAATATTGAAAAACATATTTTGCAAAAAGTCATGTCTGCGAATGGGCTTTCACCCTTTTCTGTCTTTGTCAATAAAATTTCAATCTTAGATATGCTCTTTTCTACTAGATACACATACAACTATAATTTATCTTCCATTTCCACTTATACCAGCCTTGGGTATTTGTGCAGAAGGGCTTACTAGACCCTATGGCTGGGTCATAGGAGATAGTCTACAGTTAATGATTTTTATGATGTTAATTGGATGTTGTGGTGCATCNAAGGGCTTACTAGACCCTATGGCTGGGTCATAGGAGATAGTCTACAGTTAATGATTTTTATGATGTTAATTGGATGTTGTGGTGCATCTGTCATTTCTGCATTTTTCTATCGATTTGCAGCGGCTACAGACAATTTAGATTGGTTCAAAAGGCGAAAAATTTGGATAATATTGATCTCGTTGCATCTGTTTTTGGGGTCGCCTAGTGTTGTTGCGGGCTTGATCCTGAACATCTATTATGTAGTTAACGAGTCTGGATATCAATATATGTTACAGGTAGATATTTGTATTTCGTGATACAGTAGCGGACAAAAAACTTGGGCCAAGCATGTAAAATTAGTTGTTTCGTGTAATTATGCACAATTTAAATAGAAATTTCTTAAGTTTTTGGTCGAATGAAAGCATTGGATTACCGAAAAAAGGGGCGCCATATTCTTATAGAAACACATTTGACATGATTGGCCCAAATTTTTTGTCCGCTACTGTCATGTAGGCTTTTTATTTTTAGCATTATGGCCATCTTAAAAGTCTTTTCGACAGCCCGAATCATAATTGTTTGATAGTTGGATATGATCGGGCTATAACAATAATTTTTCTCACTGTTATAGTCATTTCCATCATTTTTGCGTTTTCTCTGGGCTTATTCTTTATAATTGCTACATTATATAAATTAAAAAAGCTCAAGAACATAAACAAAATAAGCTTTGATCTCCACCGTCGATTTACTATTGCATTAGTTTTACAGGTTTTTCATTCAATCGGTCATTTTCGATGCGGTTTTTTGTAGGAGAGAGCTCAGACGATTCTGCTTCAGATCCTAGAAATAGAATTGTCAAAATTGAGAAAAAATGATAAAGAATTTAGGTTGTGGGACGAGTGGTCTCAGTGGCGCATTAGGTTGCGTGTTTGGCTGTTGTTTGGGTAAAACCAAACGATGAAGCTGGGTATCGAACCCGCGACCTTTCAAGCAACAGTCAAACACGCAATCTACTGCTCTCTCCTCCAAAAAACCGCATCGAAAATGACTAGAAACCCTCAAATCAATGATAGTCCCAGCCTACTGGGACACCCTGTATTTACCTTTAAAACTAATTTTAGGCACTCGTACCAACATTTTGTTTAGTTCTGCCATTTTTATCAATAGCACTTATGTCTGTAGTAAAATTTGAATTTGCTAATAGTAATTTCTTAACATCTTTTTATATAATTATTTATTCTAGCTATAAGCTGGGTTGGTTTTGAGATAGCATCTCTACATTCAACGATAAATACATTTATGTTGCTGCTTGTAACACCAAGCTACAGACAAGTTTTGCTAAAACCTTATAATTTCATTAAAAGAAAAGTTCGAAAACTATTTCGTCTAATTGATATTCAAATAATCTATAAACCATAACAACTGTTATTCTTTCTAGAGTTGTAATTTAGCACACAATAAATTTGATAAAAACATCTTTCTATATAAAGTAGCGCAAAATAGTGGATCCTCTTTTGTTTGCGTTCCTAAACTTTCGAGATAATTACGATTGAAATTTTGAATTTGTGTACATGTTTTCGTTGTAATACACAAACTTTTTTAAATTTTTAAATCGATTTTTTAAATTTTCATAAAATGAATATTATAGCAATTAAAGGATTTCGGTGCGATAGCATAGTGGCTAAGGCAGTTGCCTTCCATCTAAAGAGGTACGGTTTCGAATCCCACTCGCGTCCGCGTTTTGCCTTATTACAAAATTTTGCTCTATTTTTTACCTTCATTTTTTTACATTTTGTTACAATTTTAAATAAATACAAAATATTGAAAATCATATTTTGCAAAAGTCATGTCTCCACCCTGGGCTTTTACCCTTTTCTGTATTTGTAATAATATAAAAATTTCAATCTTAGATATGCTCTTTTCTACTAGATATACATACAACTATAGCTTATCTTCCATTTCCACTTATGCCAGCATTGGGTATTTGTGCACAAGGGATTGTGAATGATGGAGAGTTTCTATAGTAATGATGATTTTAACTTGTATAAACCTAACCTTACTATGCAGCTCCAACAAGTATATAATGACCAAAAAATGCTTGCAACGTGTTCTAGAGATCAAAATATGATATGCAAAAATTTTCATGAAATTTGGACAACTTTAAATAAAAGCGGGATTCGAACCCGCGACTTATAAACTGCAAATCGGATTTGTCTATGCAGATATTTCAATTTGAATGTCAACGAGTCAAAAGCCGCATTTTTCATATGTTTGTTTAAATTTGCATTACAACAAAACCCTGAAGTCGCCAAATGCTGAAATTTGCATAAAAAATTTCCCCATAATTGGTTCTCGTATGCTAATACAAAATCTTGAAGAAAATGGATGTCTCCGTTGAAAACAACTAATCTGAAAAAAACGCTGGAGACATATGCAAAGACCTTTTGTGGGAGTTGACTGTTTAATTTTCTCATCCATCGTACGAGACGAGAATGTTATGCCATACTCAATTGAGTTAGAGGGCTGGGAAAATTAAACTTTTAAACCATTCTCCTCCTGAAAAATTTTTGAGATATATTTTACAAAAATAACAAAATTCTGAGCACCAATTTTCGATTCCTATAAGATTTAAACATAGCACTTATAAAACTTTATTAAAATCAGCTTATATAGTACATAAATACAAATGATCACATTTTACATTAGTATCAGAGTCCGAAAATTAGGACCCCAAAAAATGGACAAATTCGGTTCGAATGCCAAAATAAAAATATCTTCTTTGACAACCTTGGCGTCCTGCATGTTGGAATAATAAACCTCCTCTAAATTTATAAAAAAATTGGGTCTTGAACTTTTTTCTTCTTATATATATGATGTCAGGACCCCATTTAATATAGTCAAAACTCGTCAAAACCTATGGGCTCCTAGTTTCTTTCATCATATGAGAGAAACTTTAAGAGAATAAGAGATATGGACCCAATTTGTTTTTATAAATTTAGAGAAGGTCTTGATTATTATTGGAACTTTCAGGATCCAAAGATTGTCAATTTAGATTTTTTTATTTTAACCGATGGGTTCCTGGGGTCCCTAAATTTTCAAACTCCCGAGTTATATAAGAAGAAAAAAGTTCAAAACCCAAATTTTTTTTATAAATTTAGAGCCTTGGTTTATTATTTCAATATGCAGGACCTCAAGGTTGTCAAAGAAGATATTTTTATTTTGGCATTCGAACCGAATTTGTCCATTTTTGGGTCCCAATTTTCGGACTCTGATTAGTATATAACTATAGAAAAGGATATACAGTAGGGGGCAAAAGCCTTTGCACCAAACCTTGATTTTAGTGTAAAATCGACATTTTCAAGATGCCATATCTCGATGAAGATAAATCCGATTAAGATGAGACGTTTGGAATAAATAGATCTTGAAAAGTTATAAAGGGTCTCTGAAGACGACTTTTTTCGAAAACTCAACCCTTAAGAGATACCGTTAGCTAAA
>OZJO01014527.1:0-22733 GCA_900406225.1 Acrobeloides nanus | reverse complement strand
AAAATTTCCCCTAGAAAAGTCATTTTTGCAAAAATTCAAAAAAATTTTTTTTGAACGTCACTTGGTCCCCCCCCCCCAGCCGGACTAGCTCCAAAATTTTTTATTCCAGAAACCGCCCTCAAACCATGAATTAGTGAAATCTCAGGTAAGCCCAAAGTTCAGAGACTAACTTATATTGCTTGTAGCTTTTGTTAAATTTGCCGACCAAAGTTCCTTTTGTGCTTATTTTCAAGCTCATTAATATAGCTTTCAAATGACACCAAAAGATCTTTATATGAAAAGTTATGAATAAAAGAAACATGGTCATTCCCTTTTTCAAGCATAAATTGAAAAAATTCTATTTTTTAGTCTAATTTGCTTTTATCTAGATCAGAATCGAACAAGTGAATTTAAAAGTGATAAGTGATAAAGATATCAAATCTCGGAACGAGACTAATTCCAGGTCAATTTCTCCCATCCTGATCATTTTCGTTTTTAACGGGTACATTTGTACAAATTTGGATCTTGTGTAAGTACAGATTGGAGGGGAATTAATGTTTAAATTAATCTTATTATTACTTTATATTCTTGTAAACGCTGTGTCAATTGACGCATGTGCTGCTACAGGACAACAAAGGAAGATTGCTGTAAGCATTTAAATATTTACTATTTTTATTTTTTCGAGTTTTTTCACCCATCACGAAATCACACACTCCGATTCCCTGATTCAGGGTCAAGGAAGCGTTTTCAAGCTTCGGAAATGCGCGCAATCGATTCCCCGCATAAAATTAGCCTTAGTAGGATCATTTTTGAAAAAAATTTTCGGATCGAAAAAACATGAAAAAATCGCCCACATTCCGGTTATTTTTTATACACCTTATGAAAATGTTCATTTTCGACCTTAAAACAAGATTTTCACATGAAAATAACGTCAGATTCGCGAAAAAATCCCTTAGTACGAAGTTTCAGTGAAAATTTCATCGGGCTTCACATTTTGTGCGAAACAAACACATGTGAGGACTCAATTGAAGTTTAGGCGTCCCATTACTTGAGAAAGCCATGTGACACACAAACACAACAATGACATCTTGCCGGGTGTGATACACAATTTCAATGTATATTACCCTCGGTAAGATATAAATGGTGACTGATACACTCAATTACCTGATGTTCTTCCACTTAAGAAAGCCATGTGACACTCTAAATAAATGTGTCACATGGCTTTTTCAAGTGATGGGACGCCTAAAAATCGATGGGATGCCTAAACTGCAATTGAGTTCCACTCCAGGTGCTCGAGATCCCTCCACGGAAGTCTCAAAAAATCACAAGGGTTTCCCTTATGTTTTTTGGTTTACCGGAGGATGACCAAATTTTTCATCAGAATTTTCAAAGAAAACTCAGAAATTTTTCATTATTTTTTAACCATTTTTTTCAAAATTTCAAGCAATTTTTCTTTAAAAAACTGTTTTTCGAAAAACTTTTTCGTATCCATCGGTACGGGTAAAAAACTAATTTTTTCTGGAGGTCACTATAAAGAGAGTCGAATGTATAAGCAAAGTATAAGATGAAACTACATTCATAGACTATCATGCGATAACCTATAAGCATTTTTTCTTCATACCTCTCCTTGTATTTCATATACAGGGTGTTCCAGTGGGTTCTGACCTAATTTGAAGGTTTCTCGGACGGATTGAAGTCTTTTTCGACGCGGTTTTTTCAGGTTGTATCTTTATAAGAAAATATGATCAACCAGTTATTTCAATTTAAAGTTGCTGTGAAAAATGGACCTGTGGCACGACGTGTCAGATTTTGTATCCAAATGTCACAAGTTCGATCCTCAGTCGTGTCACTTCCTTTTTACCTAATTTTGGCCCTTATTTTTAAAGTTCAATTTCTTGTCGCTATTAAAAGATTTTTTGATGCGTTTTTTGCATGTTGTTGTCAGTGTAATAGACAATCAGAATAGCAAACAAATAAATTTCTAGCGACTTTGTATCATGAAGAAATCTTGCTTCCAAATCTTCAAGGTGAAAAATTTGCATATTAAATTATACGAATGTTGACCGTTTTGATTGTACATTGTGCAGAATTGTCTGAGCTAAAACCTGCAAAAAACCGCGTCGAAAAAGACTTCAACCCGCTCGAGAAGCTTTCAAATTAGTGGTGGTCAGAACTCAGTGGGACATCCTGTATGTTCTTGATTAAAAAACAGGAAACATTTTAGGTACCCGCAAAAAGAACAACAACATCGACAACAGGTATGACAACTACGACAACAATTCCAACAACTACGACAACAGTACCAACAACTACGACAACACTAATACCACCACCAACTACGACAACTACTACTAGTAAATTTTTTTTAACTGCAAATACAGTACCGGAAAAAACCTTGCGAAAATTGAAAAAAACTCGATTTTTTGCATCATTTTCCGAAGAAAAAAGTTCAGAATTAATTTCTTTCTTTTAGAAAAACACTAATGATATAAAAATAAATGATTTTTCTTAAAAATTTTTACATTTTCAAAGTTTACGATTTTCGTAGCTTTTTGGCCATCTCTACAAAAAATTAGGGATTCCACCTTTTCTTACTTTATAAAGACATTTCTAAACGGCATAACAATTTAAAACGATAACAAAAAAGCATCAGACTGAAATTTAACCAAGTCGCCGTTTTTTGTATGAAAGCACAAAAATTATGCCGAGTAATGAAAAATTGTTTAAAAAATGCATAAAAATTGTGAAATATTAAAGAAAAGATCAGAAAATTCTTTGTCTTTCTCGATTGGATGAATTTTTATAACGTCCTAAACTCGGATTTCCCGAAAAACAACATATACAAACTAAAATCAACACATTCATTACTTTAATTAATTAATTTAGCTTCTACTACGAGCTCTACGAGTACTACTACAACGACTTCGTGTACTACGACGACGACTACTCCGATTCGTAAGTCTCGGCACTAGGAACGAATTTCACTTCACGGAATTTAGATTCGCGAATCTAATTTCACCTTTTTTTACTTACATATCTAATTTACCGAACCTAATTTCCGCGAATCTAGATTACCGAATCTAAATTACGCGAATCTAGTTTACCGAATCTAATTTACCAAAAGTCAATTTTTTTCAAAAACGACCAAAAATATTTTTTCACGTAGGTAGCCCCCCTGTTTGGAATAAATTTCTTTTTGAAAAAATTTCCCTGACACCCTACAAAATTTTTAAAAATTTGACTTTTGTGAATTTAGATTCGCGGAATTTAGATTCGGTAATTTAGATACGTAATTTAGATTCCGAAAAAAAGTAAGTGAAATTCGTTCCTAGTGCTTAAGTCTCTGGGTTACTGACTTTCAGGCTGAAACCAAATCCTAGAAGAGGCATAGCGATTTTTCCCAAAGGGACCATTCACAATTTACGTTTAATAAAATTTTACCCCCCCCCCCTCTTCCTTTTGTTAGTATAATTCCCTATGAAGTTTTTTAACACGTCCAGATCAACGTCAAATTTTTATTGGGAATAAAAATTCATATACAAATGAATAGTTCAATAAAAACCTTTGGCAGAAAACCCTCGTAACCGAGTAAAAAAATCGGTTTCTGTCTCAATTTCAAAAAATCTGGCAATTACTAAAAGTAGTAAAAATTACTAAAAAGCCAAAATTACCAAAAAAAAATACATTACTTTTTTTCAGGGAAGGCTCGGATCAAAAAACGGGTTGGTGGAAGCGATTCTCCATATCCGATTTGATATATAAAATATCAAAAATTATGATCCAAAAATGTAACCCCGATTTTTTATGTAATCCCGAAATATTGAACATGTTCATAATATTTCCGGATTGCATAAAAAATCGGGTTACATTTTTGGATCATAATTTTTGATTTTTTATATATCAAATCGGGTATGGAGAATAGGCTTATAAATTCTGGATCGTTGTCGAGATAATCGCGTTTGAAGTTAACGATTTTTGACCTCTATTTTAAATTTGAATTTCCCGCCAAAACCTGATTCAAATTCTTGGCGGGAAATTCAAATTTAAAATAGGAGGTCAAAAATTGCCAACTTCAAACACGATTATCTCGACAACGATAACGATTCAGAACTTACTGTAAAAACAAAAAATGCTTCATTTTTCATGAATTTTTCGAATATATATAAATTATAGCAAATTTCGCTAATCTAAAGAATTTTCAATTTCGAATAACACAACTTTGGAACGTTATAGCTCAGCCAGACTAAAGTCATATGACCAAAGCAAAGTACCATTAGGAAGCTCTAAATTGGTACTATAAAATGCCGCTTTTAATGGCCACGCTTTTGCTTTAGTGGCCGAAAAAAATTGATTTTTCTCAAATTAATGCCACAAAAAATGAACAAAACTTTGGAAAATAGCTCCATAACTTTTTATGGCTTTGAGTTTGGCCCCATAGTGTGTTACAAAAAATGTAGCATATTATCCTACCTTTCTAATAAGTCATTGATCTAAGCTCAATCTGTTCACCTGACCGAGATATTGGCCAAAATAGCCCATAATACCTGAAAAATGGTCCATATGGCCAGATCTCGGTTCCAAGTAAGGTTTGGGGTCAAAATTTTTGCACCATCGTGTTCAGCATGGTCGAAAACCTAGGGTATATGCCGGTTTCAACAAAAAACTGAACACTTTGGAAAATTGTTGTCTCCTTGGCTGAACAAAAGTTGATTCTTACAATCTTCTTTTAATATTTGCATCAAAAATCAAAATCAAAAAAATTATCTAGATTGTCATTAAAAAATGTTGCTTTAATCAAAATAAGTCTTATAGTGTAGTGGTGTGTATGCCAGTTCATGGCGCTAAAGGTCCAGGGTTCGACTCCGGCTTGTGTTAGAATTGAGCAGATCTGGGGGTTCCCTTGTGAGTATCAAATCCGAGGGGGCGCCCATAGAGAAAGTGGACTGTATCTGTTTACTTACTAGCACTATCGTTTGAAGTTTTTAAAATTTGGGATTGAAAAATAGATGGACATGTCAGTCTATTAGAGAAAATACAGTATTCCTTGAAAAATATTAAAAGTCGCATTTTTGGAAAAAAGAAATAGCCCTATTTCAGCATGCGTTTGTCCTCCTGGTACTATACAAATCTTTGTCAATGGAGACGTCCCTGCTGCATTCACTGATAATTTCTGTGCTTTGGCATCACCAGCAAGTAACATTAAGATTTCATTTATTCGCAAGAAATTTTATTTAAAGATACTTGTGCATCTGGCACTGGACAATTTCGATGTTACACTACAACCACCATGGTAAACCCCTTTGGTTATTGCGGTAGTGGCGCATATGCATTCAATGTTTTGAACAGTGGATGTGCTAGTTTTTGTATGTGTGATAGCTCCGGGATTTGTTATACTCCATTTAATCCGGGCACGATGGTACGCTATCGTTTTGCTCCATTTTGTAATCCATCAGGTGGGGTACAATTTAAAATTTTAGAAAAAATCGTTTTTAGGTGTTTGTTGTTATACCATCTTTGTAGAAAATGTGGTAGGTGCGACGAATAGTGGGCTCATTACATCCACTGGGACAATAATTGATTTCAATACCCAATATAACCCTCCCGGTGGTAGGACATTTTCTCTGGACTCGTCACTTTTTCTCTCTCATTTTAGTCGACCTAAACTTCGCATGTTCCAGTGCTGGGCCACAAGTTTTTGATATTGTTTATGTTAGCTGTAGTGGTTGTCCTCCAACGCCTACAAATCCATGTACGGCTACTGGATAATTTAAACCCCAGATCAAGCAACAAAAACATGACGATAAAATTTTTTAAGGTTTTTTATTTGGAAACTGTGATTTCGGCCACAGTGTGCCGTTGAGAAAATTTTTTAAATATAAATTTTTGAATTGAGACAGGCAAAATGTTTTCGACCCGACCGGGATTCGAACCCGGATCCCCTGGTTACAGGCCAAGTGCTCTACCGTTGAGCTACCGAGCCTACATCATATGCCTCCTCAATTCTTTTTTTTTTGCAGTTAATCTGCCAAATTGACACCACAAAAGCGTTAACGCTGGTGAGTAGTGAACATCCATCACCGATAAAGATGGTGAATTGAGGAGGCATATGATGTAGGCTCGGTAGCTCAACGGTAGAGCACTTGGCCTGTAACCAGGGGATCCGGGTTCGAATCCCGGTCGGGTCGAAAACATTTTGCCTGTCTCAATTCAAAAATTTATATTTAAAAAAGATAAAATTTTTTTTAAATCTATTTAGAGGCACTCAATGGTTGTATTATATTTGTGTTGGTTTTGGGGTTTCTTCATCAGGATCATATTTTTATAGGACAAGCCACATTTCCGAAACTTTTCTTTTAATAAACATTTTTAATAAATGAAGTGAAGTGTAATGAATTGGACTAAAGGAAACAGAAACTTTTTTTAAAATAGTTTCCCGGTTCAAAAGACGAGGAACGACTGCAGAAAGGCAGAGGTCAATCTGAATAAAAACTTTTTCAGGTGCTATTCAGTGTTGTGCCAAGATAGAAGCAGAGTTAAGTGAAAATCCAAATGGCGGGTGGCCTAAGGCGCTGGTTTCAGGTTTCAGATAGTGTTAAGCAGTGTTTTTCCGAATATTCAATAAACGAATGAAAAGTTGTGTTGCTAGCTGATTAGATAATACAAGACCTGTACCATTATCTGGGGATGCAAGTTCATTTTCCCTTTTTAAGCACCTAGAAGAGTTGTGAGCAACTAGTTTTTCATTCAAGCTTTCGTGCACATGTCTTTGTCCTTCACGCCATTCTGTAGCAAGAACTGTATAACTTTAGTCAGTTATCAAAAATTCACGACCATTGACACTACGTATGTTTTCATTTGTCATGATGAGCGCAAAAGTACGAGAGTCGGAAATCCAAGCATTCTACGTGCTTTTCCATCCATTTTACGCACACGTACAAATTCATCATATTGGGCCCTATTGGGCTTCCAGATTAGTACTATCTCATCATACAAGGTGCAGAACCCGTCCCTGGAGATTTGTGGGGCTTCTCCTATGAGTGTTAAAATAGAATTGTCAACATGAACTGAAACAATCGTTTTGAAGACAATGCACTCAGTTCATTTATGCTCATACCAATGCTTTTTCGAATATTCAATAAACGAATGGATATTTTTCGGATATGAATTTATTCGTATTCGTTCCAAACCGTAATGAATATGAACGAATGAATATTCGCTCGAACTTATCGAATTTCAATTTCTTTCACATTTTCTGGAAGAAGAAAGGCAAAAAGATTTTTAATTTTAGGGACGAAATTTTAAGCAACAAACAATTTTATAGACTTTATTCTGTGGCCACCTTATTAACTCTATCTGGGGGTATTTTTTCAAAATGAATTATTGAAAAAGCTTTTAATCTCACGGAGATGTGATTTTTTGAAAATTATGACTTTTTCAATTTTTCCCTTATTTTCAAAAAAATTGACAAAAGTCATAATTTTCAAAAAATCATATTTCTGCGAGATTAAAAGCTTTTTCAATAATTCTTTTTGCCTGAAATACGTCAAGTTTCCAGCTTTCAAAAATGCCGTCGCTCAATAAAATCCGAGCTGCTCTCGATTTTTGGCAAATTTTTGAAAATAACGCAAATAATTTTAGAATGAACGGCCGTAATCTAGACAAGTTGTACTTTATTTATTTTAATGCACCTTTATTTGTCTTTTTAACCGCAACTGGATCTAACCACTACAAAATTTATTTTAAAAAATTGAAATTTTTTTAAACAAAATTGAAAAATTCCGATTTTTGCCTCACGTTGTGCAGGTAAAAAAACAATACAATCGAGACTCGATTTAACTGTCCACAAAGGGAACATCACTATAAAAAATTCGCCAAATATTGAGGTTAAATCGGACTTCTTCGAGCGACCACATTTTGTATAGCTAATTTTTGAAATTTGAATACGATGAGGATTATTTTGTAAAAAAATTATTGAAAGATCTTTTATTTTCGCTAAGATATGGTCTTTTGAAGTTAATGTCATTTTTAATCCATTTTTACTCTATTTTCAAATATCCGCCAAAAATCGAGAATATCTCAGACTTGTTCGGGAGATAGCGTTTTTGAAAATTGATATCATAAGGAATTTTTTACAAAAAAATTATTGAAAAGGCCTTCGATCTCGCGGAGATATGATTTTTTGAAAAATTATGACTTTTTTAAACACCAAACGACAAAAAAGGCCATATCTCGACGAAAACAACAGATTTTTCAATAATTTTAAAAAAATATTTCTATCCAATTAGCTATCACATTTGTGATCGCTCGAAGAAATCTGATTTAATCTCGATTGTTGGAGAATTTTTTTCGAGAAGGGTTCACCATATCGAGAAACCGCTATATCGAATTCCGATTTAGCCTCAATTTTTTTCGAGAAGGAGCCGTAAATCGAAGAGTTAAATCGAGACTCGACTGTAGCAGAGAAATAAATGACACAAAACCATTGTAAAAGTCAAATGGTGCGCATCTCCAAAGGGCTGCATGAAATCATGACCAATAATTAGCTAACTGAGTAAAATGAATTTTTGAATTGTTTTCTAAAACTATTCGTTCTCCCATAACATTCTTTATTGGAGGCAGCTCAGATTCTATAAATGTAGGCTTCATAGATAAAAACTTCGTAAATTTTCTTCTTATTTTTTCATCCCTTTTAAAATAAAGACAATGAAAAATTAGCACAAATGAATTTGACATCTAAAATTTTCATTCGTAAATACACTACCAATTATAAAGATAGAGTCACCCTAATTGTTAGGGGTTCTGAACTCTAGGGTTAACAAGAACGATCGGAAACATTTTAATAAAGAGATAGTGGTCGGAAAACATAGTTTCACACAAAATTTGGTGTCCCAAGGCGGCTCTAGGAACTTCCACGACGAAAAAAGCGGAACTTCCACAACGGTCGATTTACTGTAGGGGGGGGGGGGGGGGTATAAGGGGTTAAAAAAATCGAATTTTAAAAATTTTTCCAAATCAGCTAATTTTTTATATCCAGGGGTTTTTCCATATGGGGGAAAGTCGAATATGAAGGATTTTTTTGTTTTTGATCACGGAAAAGTGGAGAAAATCGGTGTGAAAAAAACCGTTATGGAAGTTCCGATGTCGTTGTGGAAATTCCGATTCTGAGGAAGGAAAAACGCATCTTCTCGAGACGCAACTTTGAAGGCGTTAATGTAATGGTTTGGACTGCCTTCAGCTCCATTGGAAAGTTTCGATTGGCATTTGTAACGAACATAATGAGTTCATCTTATTACGTGAGCCTCCTTCGGCACTGTCTGCATCCGTTTTACTAACGTCACTCGAATTAAACTTCGTTTTTGTTCAAGATAACGCACCGATACACGCCAGTCGAGTAACTTGGTTTAATCGCAATAAAATCGATTTATTGATTGGTCTGCTTGCTCTTCCGAATTAAACTTGATCGAGAATTTCTGGGAAATCCTTGTGAGACGAATTTATGCCGAAAACAAACGCTACAACACTGTACAAGAGCTAAAAGACCCAATATAGCAAGCTTGGGTGGATATCGACCAAGAAACGATCGACAACCTGGTGCAAAGCGTGGAAAATCGTATTTTTCAAATTATTAACCGCAATGGAAGTGCTATAGAGTATTAGGTTTCATTTTTGTTGTATTAATGTTGCTAAAAAAAGTTATTTGAAAGTGGCTCTATAATTATGTCCAACCGAAAAAAATGCGCTTTGAGAGATTAATGTTTAAGTTTTGGCCCCAGGACGCCAAATTTTGTGTGAAATTATGTTTTTCGACCACTATCTCTTTATTAAAAATTTTTCCGATCGTTCTTGTTAACTCTAGAGCCTAGAACCCCTAAAAATTAGGGTGGCTATATCTTTATGATCAGCAGTGTTTTCTATATAAAAATATCTTACAAATAAGTAAGCCGGATAAGAAAGTATTGTGTTACTATCAATCACAGTTTCTATGGTATTAAAAATTTGTATTGAAACATCAAAAATAGCACCAAAAATAATGACTGGTGTCATAATTCGTAAAAAGCGTAAATTTTCTGTTATCTATAAGATTATTGTTATACAAATTATATGGGGTTTAAAACCTGGTATCTATGAGATAAATGAATAGTGGCATCAAACTTTTTGGCCCTCAACTTTTTATTTATCCAATATAATTTGTATGCTGACTAAAAATGAAATATTCTTATTTGATAATTTAAAAAATACCAATAAACAGACGATAGCAAAGAAACTTTGTACGCCAATATTAACAATGAAATGTATTCGTACTTTAAAATCTTGAGTTTTTTATTTAAAAGGGAGGGATGCCTTTTCCATCCGCTGATCTCCCGATTATGAAAAACGTAAAAAATCGAGTGATGAACGGATTTCTTCGAGNTTTAAAAGGGAGGGATGCCTTTTCCATCCGCTGATCTCCCGATTATGAAAAACGTAAAAAATCGAGTGATGAACGGATTTCTTCGAGCAACCACATTTCGGATAGCTGGAGATCAGAGGAAGTTTACATGAAAAAATATTGAAAAATTTTTATTTTCTTTTTTTAATATTTTTTGGAGAAGGCTTTTTTCTAGTTTTTACTAGATTTTCAAAAAAAATTTCAAAATTTTTTTCTCGGCTTTTTTCAAAACCAAGCTAGAAATGTTTTCCATATTGAAATATCGATCGGCTCGGCAAAGTATTGGGTCGGCTTAACAGCTCGGCTAAAAGTAGCGGCTCGGCTCACGGCGCGGTTCAGCGAGCTCTAGTGAATACTAGAGCTTGCCGAGCCGGTGATTTTGGACTGGATCGATCGGCTCGGCTCTACCGGCTCGGAAAATATCGGCTCGGCTAAAAGTAGCGTTCAGCTCACGGCGCAGCTCGGCTCGGGTCGGAGAGCTCTATGAACACCCAAGAAAGTGTCTCTTAAAAAACCGTAATTTTCACTATTTTTGGGCTAAAAAATCGAAGATAAAATTTTTTCAATATTTTGTTTTCTAAAAAATCCGGCGATTAGGGCGCTCGATTGAGCTATTGGATGATTTAAACTTGATTTTTGGCGAATTTTTGGAATATAGAAACAATCAAAAAACAATCTATATAAAATACCACCAGATCTCAGCTTTCAAAAATGCCGTTGCTCGAAAGAATCTGAGTCGCCATCGATTTTTGTAAAATTTTTGAAAATATGAAAAAAATCTACCAACTTCAAAATCTTATTTCAGTGAAAATAAGAAATTTTTCAATAATTTTTTCATAAAAGATTCCTCAGATTTCCAGCTATCCAAAATGTGGTCGCATGAAGAAGTCCGTTCATTAGTCGAATTTTGACGAATTTTTTCATAATAGTGGATGGAAAAGGTAGCCCCTTTAAAAAAGTTAAAAATTAGAACTGTACTTACTGAAAAAATATACAAAAGGATATAAAGCTCCCATTAACTAAATTTTTAATGTTTTGTATTGGGTTGTTCAATAATTTCCCGACTTTTGAGCGTTGCGTCGGATCTATGCGAAAATGACTTCACTGGGGGTTTTTCTAGACAGGGAATCGATTGTGCACATTGCTGATCCGAGGAAATGCTTCTCTTATCCTGATTCAGGGAAATGAATGGATGTATTAAGGCGAAAATGAATTAAGGAGATGTGTTGATTGCGTCAAAATTATTTACGTCAATGTTTGATTGCGTCAAAGGTCAATTGCATCATCCGACATTTGCGTCAATTTTTGATTGCGTCAAGTTTCGATTGCGTCAACAGATATTTGTGCCATCCGACATTTGCGTCAATTTTGTTACTACCTTGATACTTTCCTGATAAAAGGTAGTAACGTTACTACCTTGACACCCAATAACGCAAATGACTGTTGACGCAATCGAAAATTGACGCAAACAAAAATTGACGTAAATGTTGGATGACGCAAAGAATTTTGACGCAATCGACACGTCTCCGAATTAAAGATCGGATTTTTGACCGAAAACCGGCTGTCTATGGGCTTTTATAGACTGGGAATTGATTCTTTTATTTTCAAGGCATGGAAAAATTTCCCTGACACTGATTTAAACAACTTTTAATGATTATTGTTATGAAACTATTTTATGGAGTATATCCCACATATGAGCAACTTCCAGTGGTCAAAATCAAAAAATTCTTTCAGATTCGAGTTCCCCATGTCGAAAAACCCCTGATACAAAAATCAGTCATTTTGGGAAACTTTTTGAGAATTCGACTTTTTCATCCCTTGGTCCAAGGGAAAAATTGAAAAGCAAAAAATTTTTTTTGCTGCTCGGGAATGCGCGCAAACAATTTTTTCATACAATCCCGAAAAATCCTGGTCCCGTACTACTCTACTCAAAAGCCATGAAATTATTGAACAGCCCAATATTTTTATATATAGAACTTACTCCAATCAAATACAAAACTAGGCCTAGTGTAAGTGGCGCACGATTTTCGTAACTTTTATAAAAGATTGTTGCGGCAGTTCGTTCCAAAATAATGGAATAGATGATTGTTTTTATCATTTCTTTTCCTTGTGACATTATGAAACGAGATACGTAAAAGAAAGGGTCATACATTTTATCACTAATATGCATAAGGACAAGCGTAGAATATACGATATTTCCAAATGAAATTAGAATAAATGCAAGATATAAATTTGATATTACTAATCTAAAAAATTATACTGAAAAACATACTTGCACAAGTTAATCTTTTTTAAAATTTTGATCAAAACAAAAAAGTGATCTTATGTTTTAAAAAATTTGAACAATGCCAAGGCAAGAATTTTTTTAAATTTGGTCAAGTCAAGGTTAATACAAGTGACAAAAAGTTCGGTCAATGCAATCACTAGCTATTCCTTAGCCGCATAGAGTCTATAAGCTCCAAATGTTGGAGGTGAGTATGATATATGAAAGAACAGTTCCCCAAGGACGTAGCTGCGGGGGGGGGGGCACCGGGGATCGATGCTCCCCATTACGGCCAAAAACCGAAAAAAACCTAAAGGTCCCCACTTATGTTTTGAAAAAATTGAATTTTTTTTTAAAAAATGTCTTTTTTTATCCAAAATTTCACTATTTTTTAATAAAAAATATCTTATTTTTTCCTTTAAAAATATCAAATTGTTCGTTTTTGCAAACAAGTACCCCCTCTCATATCTGAGGTGCCTTCCCAATACCGGACCCCCAGCTACGTCCTTGCAGCTCTCCCCTAATGTTCACATATCGTACCATCCATGAGTGATGGTGGTACCACTCACTGGGTGGTACCACCCAGGGTTGGTAGGCGTGGTACCACTTACTTTTTCGCTCCCTGCCCCACCGTAGAGACCAATCGAAAAGTAGAGCCCCAAATGGTTCTATTAGAGGAAATACGGTATGCTGAATATAGGTCCAATTGTTTTTGTGATAATGAGGTTGAGAGAGAAAATTTGCTTTTCCTACCTAAGATTCCTATGATAACATTGCTTTAAGCATGCATTATAGAAAAATATAGGCGTTAGAATTAAGTTTACAAATCCTATAGTTCCATTCAGACTCCAAAATATTAAGCTTGCAAATGGAATACCATTTGCAAATAAATCATCGAAATATATATTCCCTTTGCCACTTGCGTCACGCATTTTTCTTCGACTACTGTTTAAGTTAATATAAGCTATAGTAATAATCTTACATTTTCTTTCGAGTTTCTTAGAAACTTTCGAAGAAACTTAAAATCAATATTTTCTTTATGGGTATTTTATATAACACGTGAGAGTATTAAAATAATTTTAATTAAAATAACTTTAAAATGTATGAATACAAACATGAAATAAAATGATTCTGACGTTAGAGCATTGGGAGAATCATAAGATGTAAGCTAAAGTAGAGATGCCGGTTAATGCTTAACAATAGCATAACTGCCTGTAACAAATATATATTTTGAGCAGTTTATCATGCTGAACAAGAAGGCGTGAAAATTTCTTTAAAAAGTGTTCCACTTAGTGTTGACTAGCTACCTTTATATGACACATTCTAATTTTGTTAGAATTTCTTGTAACGAAATTCTAATAATATGGGATGCCTCTGACACAATAGAGTAGTTATAACCATAGGCGTAGCCAGGATTTTGCGAAAGAGGAGGGTTGAGACACGACAGGTGGCTAAACGGTCAATTTTTCTATTTTTTCCCATAAATTTTTAATTTTTCACTATGATTTTTGGACGACAGGGTGAGGGGGGGGGGAGCTATAGACTCCCATTACTATTTGGCTACACATCAAAATCTATTATGCAAAAAATAGTTTGCCGAAATTTCATATTATCGCTTTTTTAAATATTTTAATAAAAAAATTTAAAAGCTATATTCATGCATAATTCTTTGAGTACCATGGATTCCTCTGGCGCTCGTGGTTTCTCCGAGAGTGACTCCGAGCGGTTTCCCGAGCTACACTTTCCGTTAAAAATATAAAAGTTGGATTATTTATAACTAATATATTTTGCGGAGGTATCGTTATTATAGCTAATCTTTTTCCCGTCAAAAAATTTTTGAGGAGGTACCCCATAAAGGTGGTGCTGATCATCTTCTCTCATCATCCCCTACAACTTTTGCAATGGCACTGAGGGTTTAGATCTAACGTTTCAAAACGAAAAAAACTCTTAATACAAATTGTTACTATCATTTTCGCGAATATTTTGAGCCCAAGATCTCAAAAAATGGATAAGCCCATCAAAAGTTATTCACGTTTGAAGTTTTATTGTCCCCATAAAATTGAGATTGATGACTAAAAGTTTGTTTTTGATTAATTATTTTTATGCGAAATCTTTTTTATTATCAAGAGGAATACGAGGAAACTTTTTTGCCTTGGATGTGACCGCTGAAACCTTATTTCAAGGGTCAAACACTCCAAAATAGGTATAGGAAATGGCTCAACTCCATTTTTAGAGATAATACTTATTTAGACACTTTTTGAAGTTCGAAATAATTTTCTTTGCACTTTCCTATCGTTCTTAAGCATGGAGAACGATTTCTGATAATTTTTGGAATGATTTGAAAAATTTTCGAAAATCGATTTTGGGGGTAAGGGATCAAAAATTGATTTTTCAAAATCTTCCCAACTTGTATTAAAAACTATTATAAATTGTTCGCTATGATCAAAAACGGTTATTTTATGCATAATAAGCCATTTCGTAGCAAAATTTCACTTGTCTCAACTTTTTTTCCCAGTTTACTCCGCAGTGGATATGAAATAAAATGCCTAGAAAACACTCTAGATACGTAAATTTTTACATGTAAATAAAATTTGAAAATATTTAAAAATGAGTAAAAATAGATTCAAAAAATTCTTGCCATATTTTTGGGTAGAGGTGCCATATTGTAGAGGTTAATCGTTATACAGTAAAGCGGATGCTCGATTCTGGTGATGCTGAGTGATGATCTCGAAAACTGGCGGTCAGATTCCGATGAAACCTTGACCATGATTCCTGATCAGGGCTGTAGCGGAACAGGTTCAATGGCCGGAACCGCAATCGTCGAGTATGGAAACGGAACTAGACCGAGAAAAAGGCCGGAATTTAACGGAAGTGAACGGAACTATAGCCATGGTCAAGACCAGGGCTGTAGCGGAACAGGTTAAATGGCCGGAACAGAGATTGTCGAGTACAGACCCGGAACGAAACCGAGCAAAAGGCCGGGATTTAACGGAACCGAAATACAGTTCTACTGCAGTCCAGTTCCGATGCTCTTTTCATGATAACATGAACTTGATGCATTTTTTATTTTTTCCTGTTGTGCTTCCGGCTTTCGTAATCATTTTATTAAGTAATAAATTGCGTTTCCGGCTTCCGTAATAATGACTGAAATACCTAACATGACGAATGCATTTCTATGAAAGCTTAACAAATCGATTAGTGATGTACTATTATGTGAGCGAATCACATCCATTTTTCTGGGAAAACTCTGGAATATAAATATTATGTAAAGTTTATTACGTAATGAAAAAATAGAATTTTTTGAAATTACATGTTTGAATGAGAGGATATAAAAAGAATTATTTACAAGTTCTTTTAATGAATACTACTACTATAACCACTAGGCATGCGTGCCCAACTTTTTTAATCATCCCATGAAACAGTACTTAACCTATGTTATTGGTTTGATTTTTGGTAAATTATCTTCTTTATACCAAATTTTTCCCAGTTTTCGAATGATTTCCACCTTTAACTGGCTTAACTTTTAGTAAATTAACCACTTTAAGCAACTTTTCCCCATGTTTTCAATTGATTTTCAGAGCTAACTGGAGTGACTTTTAATAAATTTGCTACTTAATGCCAAATTTTCCCATGCTTTTGATTGATTTTCAGCGTTAACTGGCTTAGCTTTTGTTAAATTAGCTACTTTATGCTATCAAAATAAAATCGTAAATTTTTTATTTTACCTTCCTTCATATGCTTTTTTGGTTCAAACTAGAGCTGTCAGAAAAGTGACAAGCTTGTCACTTTTTGTAACAATTATCACGATTTGTGACAAAAAGTTTTTCACTTTTCTTTTCACTTCTGACATTTTATTTTGATAGACAGAATTTTCTATAAAAGCTATAATTTTGTTTCGATAAAACATACTAATTTTATTCAATCCACATATCAATTAGAAACACGTCAAATTGTACGTAAAAATAGCTCAAATTGAGCGTTTCATCACCGAAAGTTATGGTAATTAAAAAGTTTTACGTCTGTTGATAAACCTTACATAAAATTAATTAAATATGTATTAAATAGGAGATGTACAGGGTGTCCATATGGAATTTTAGAAATAAGACAAATTTTCTCCAAAAATAAATTGGACTTGAAAAAATAAGACGAGATGGTTTCTTATATAATTTAGGTATTTATTTGAAAATATTTTAAAAAAGAAACAAAAACATATCAAAAAAGCCAAAAAAAATATTTATCACTTGCATATGTGAAAAGGGTGTGAGCTACGCAGCCGAAACCATCGGTGCTGGAGCCTTTGTTGGACTTGATGCACTTATGGACAGTTGAGGAGCTGATGAAGTGAAAGTTGGAATCGCTTCATCTGGCATGACGTTTCTCGTTATGGTTGGCGTCGTGATTACAATCGTTAAAGTTATCAAAAACAAGAAATCTGGTGAAAAGAGAGAACGTTTTGAGGATCGAGTCAACGATAAACTTAACAAGATTGCAGAAGTTTTTGGTTAGAAACCATTTTCTAGGCTTTTCAAATCAACTCCGATATGAAAATGTTTTATTTTTTAATCAGCTCAATTTGTTAGTTTGCTCACATTTTGGTGATTGAACTATGAACGGGTTTAATTATCGAATTTTTTCTTAAATAAATTCAAGTTATTCATCTTTATACATTAACATTATGGTAATTTGTTGAAAGCTGATGTAGAAATCTTGTTTCATCACCATGAGCGATGATTTATTGCTACAAAAAAACAACTTTGTCCAAAATGTTTAAAAATAAGATTGTCAATGAAAAATAAGAAAATAAGAAAAAGTTCAAAAATAAGAATCTTATAAATAGGACAATGAGGACACTCTGGAGAATTATATAAAAATTCATTTTTGTTCAATACTTGATTGATTTACAGACGATTCGTTGATGATATTCGGATGGGAAACTAAATAGAAATCTTTAAAAATTAAAATAAATCACATAAAAGGCTTGTTTGCAAAGTGATGGTAACATAAACGCCTTTTTGGTGTTTCTTTTTTCTGGAAGTAAAGCTTTTTGCGCCACATCACTTTGTTGTTTCAACAATTGCCTTGTAAACGTCCCTAAACTTACTATTTGTGTCTAAAGTGCTTGGTGTGAGAATCAAAGAGTTGCTTCTTAATAATCTACTAGATAATTCATGTCGATTATTCATCGAAAAATTGTCGTTACTTTTTGCTGAAAAAAGACTAAAATTTAAAAAAAAAAGATTTCTCTACCTTTATGTTTAAATTGAGGTAATCCAGTAGATGTTCCAATAGAATTATCTATCTTCACTCTAACTTCTCTTTGGGTGTTTAATTCTACATTTTCTTGATTTATGCCAATATTATTCGCTAAGCCATCTTGATTTGCTAATTGTACAATTCCTACGGGTTGTTCATTGGATATTGTACCGGTGCTCGATCCCCACATAATCCATGAGTTATTCAAAAAATGATGAATTCCTAGTATAATGTTGTTGACTTTACCATCTGATGGAAGCTGTGATTTTACAAGATATAAATAAAGCATTATGAAAGTGAATATGCTATTAAAAAATTAAGATTAGTTTTGATTTATTTTTAAAAAATTACTCATCAATCGCATGCCCTACAACAACCTTTGATGTCCAATGAGACATTTCTTGTATAACCACAGCAGCTTTATATGTGAACCCTTTTCTTGGAAGAAAAATGTAGAGCAAAAATGGAATAAACACAGTGAGCCATGCTATCAGACTCAAAAAGTTCTAAACTTATTTTCATTTTTAAAAGTAATTAAAAATCAAACATATTAAGACTTTTTTATAGGACCTATATCCTTACCAACAAAATAATAATGAATCTGGCGCTTTCTTTACGATTATGAAAATATTCTGGATAATCACTAGACTTCATATTTCGACGATATTGCCAAAAACACATAATTCCTAGAGTAAAGGCAAAAAAGCCTACTACCAGCTCAAAATAAAATTGAATATCTAAATATTTTTTTAATATTTAAATTTTTTAACAGGATACTCTACTCGAGAAATTTGAGTATCAAAAAATATTTTATTCTGAAAATTCGTTATTTTTTCGGTAACTTTTTGCAAAAGAAGCCATCTCTAAAAATGTTTTCCGAAGTCCTAGATCAGTTTGAAAGTTGAACATTTTTGAATTTAAAGTGATCTGGTTATTAAAACGAAAACTCTGAGTTTTTGATTCTGAAGGAATTTTTAAAAATTACAAACGACATTTCAAGAGAGCATCTAAAAATGATATTCTGCATAAAAATCTCATAAGAAAGTCTTCTTAGTTTTTAAATAGCGAATGCTAAAGTTTTTAGGTATCATACAGAAATATCATCTTAGGCTGTTAAAAACTTTAAAATTTGCTATTCTAAAAACTAAAAACACTTTCGATTATTTATTTTTAAGCACAGTATCATTTATCGATCGCTATTGAAAATGGCGTTCGTAATTTTTAAAAATTCCTCAGAATCAAAAATTCAGGGCTTTCGATTTAATAACCAGACCATTTTGAATTCAAAAATGCCCAACTGGGTTATTTTGTAAAATAGTTACCGAAAATCATGAATTTTCAGTATAACATTTTTTTGATACTCAAATTTCCTGAGTAGACTGTCCCTTTAAGTTACCAGAAAATATGGGACATTCAAAATAAACACCATTATTTGAAGTTGTTACTTCGTTTAAACAATCTATAAGATATTTTTCTTAATAAATTTTTTATGCATAATTTAATACATACTAGATACTAATAAATACGACAACGCCAACATTATAAATAATAGCCATATTGAAGCATAAATAAAAGTTTTTGTTTTGGTAATGATGTCTTTAAAATTAGGTAAACGTAGAAAAAGAAAGTTATTGAGTAATTTAGACATCCTCATAACACTAGATAATGCCTTCGCTGTTCTTAGAAAGTACGTTAGAGATCTGTTGATCAATTCATGATCATTAACGAAATTAGTTAGATTAATCCAGAAATTACTGTTGTTATAACGAAAGCCTACTTTGGACGAATCCATTTGGCTAAATTTCATTTACAAAAGAACCATCGAACAGTCAGATCGATTTTTGGAAAAGAACATCACCAATCGATATAGTATATGACTTCTTTAGAAAACTGATGGAATTTTTCCGGTATGGAGCTATTTTAATTTTCAATAGACATGCCTTATAGGCCTAGTTTGTTAGACCCCCATGAAAAAATCTGTAAGGGAGATATGATGCTAAAAAGATTCCCCACCCCACATTTATTAGTAAGAACACGATCAGATTTGACTTGGATTCATGATTTTCGGTAATTAGTAAGAACACGATCAGATTTGAAAAATTCATAGAACCAAAAAACTCCTTCTTACCTAAAATAACGGTTTTTCTGCTATGAAATTTTTCTCAAGTCTAAATTTAAATTTCACCACTTTCTTATAAATTAATGTGAGGAAATCTTTTTTGCATCATATTTTCCCTCACAAATACTAGTTGGTCTACCATGGGCATGCCTATAGAAATCAAAAAAGCGCCATTCCAGAAAAATTCTATCGCTTTTCTAAGAAAGTCATATATGTTCTATCTAATGGTTATAGTGTTTTCATAAAATCAGACAGTTCGGGTGTTCCTTTGTTAATTTTCTAGTTTATTTAAATTTCTCTTAAAGTCTTGACAAGGTGCCTAAATCAATCGGTTAAAAACTTACGAAGAATCTGATAGACCAACATTTTCAAGTAAAAGATTATATAAATAAATATAAAGATTAGAAATTGATAGATACAAGACAATAATTCCCAAAGGATTTCTTAGTTTTTTAATCGTTGTTACTAATAATAAGTTTAAAAACATAAAAATAATACCCAGCAAGCCGAACTAAATTTTTTACGATTAGTTTATTAAAATTGTTAGAAAAATTAGCATCCACTTAAAATTTTTTTTAAATGCAAAACTGTGCTATATTAGTTTGCATAACTTATGGCTTTGTCTATTTTCACTCAATAACCAATTTTTCTGTAAAAGAAATATACTCACAATCTGACGAAGATATGAATCTATTTGAGATAATGTTTTCATCATTCCGATATAATCTTCACTCGCCTGCGGATTTATCTCGAAATATTTTTTCACTGATTGAAAATAACATTGAGCAACATAAGAAGATACGTTCGTCGTTATAAAAACCACGTTTCCAGTATAATTATCTTAAAATAATCAATAAAACTAAACAATCTCTAAACTAATCTAAAGTGTAGCTCGGTGGGCTCTCCACAACATATTTTCGAAGATATATCGGCCAAATTAATAAAAAAACTTTTGCATAAAATCAAAGTAGAAAAAATAGACCTAATTGTTTCAATTATATGTCTGTGTCAAAAATTATCCGTACCCACACTACCATACATGGGCAGGGGGGGGGGGTATTGTCCCCCCCCCCACTTCTTCTTATTGGCCGAAAAATTGTAATTCCACTTCTTTTTTGCCCAAAATCCGAAAAAACATATAAAGGTCCCCCTTTATGTTTTTGCCTAAAACCCGCGAGTTGGTGGCCAAAAAAAAGTCGTCAAATTTCAAATCCGAAAAATTTACGTATGCAAAGACCACTTCTTATTTTGGGTCCCTGTCTCCCCCTCCCTACTTGCCCACGTTGCACACTATCATTGATTTTTAATAAACAAGCTTGTGTATTGAAGCTAAAATCTAATTTTTTCCCATTTTTTAAAATTATGTATGCCATTGTAGATTTTATCGAATTCGTTAGTTCTTCATAAACCCATAAAACGGTTGCATAGTTTTTGAGATAATGAATTTCAAAATTCTATAGAAATAGCAGAAAACTATATTTTAAAAAATCGATTTTTCTGCTATTTCATAGAACTTTGAAATTCATTATCAAAAACAATGCATCTGTTTTATGGCATGAACAGACGACACGAACAACAACGGCACGAACAAAAAAGACACGAAACACGAAAAAATAAAAAGGGAATAACTTTTGACGATCAACGAATTTTCAAATGTGATCTTTTGTATTTTTATTCATCTCGTTAGAACAATAAATTGCTAAAGACCACATTCGAAAATTCGTTGGCCCTGAAAAATTATTCGCATGTTATTTTTTTGTGCCGTTTGTTGACTTTAAAATCAATCGTTCGTACCGTTATTGCGTATTCCCGTTTTATAAGATTTTAGGAGAACTAACTTTCTCCGATGTAATCTACAAGATGTCTTACTTAATTTTCAAAAATTCCGTGGGAAAAAATCAAATTTTAGCTTTTATACATGAATGTTTTTTTGAAAAGCCATTAAAATATTTTCAAAAATGTATTCGGAAGAACCCACTGCGCCACCCTGCACAGCTAAAAATTGATCCAGAAGGTTTTCATCGAGCAGCTCCATATAATTCCATCTGTTGATCTTGACATCTTTGTCGATGAACACAAGGGGTCCTTTGGGTTTGGCTCAAATCGTTATAACATTTTTTAAATGAATTTTTGAAATCATGTGTGTTTCAAATGAAAACCCTGTATAACTGATGGATCTACTTCTTTATACTTACAAAAAGTAGCACATAATGACGGTATAGCGGTAATTGCATCGATATAATACATGTGTTCGACAAGATCATCATCAGCAAGTTGAGCTTTGATCGTTTCATTGATATTAGCATTCAAGAATTTAATCAGGGCTTCCATTATATCTATAAAAAGACTTATTAAGTTTGTATGATGTGAGTTATATATGTATATAGGTAGTGAATCATCTGAAAAAATAACGTTATTTTATAGGATGCGTTAAGAAGACATTATGCCCTCAAAAATCTCATAAAACTGTTCTATAGTTTTCAAAATAATGAACTTCAAAGTTCCTAAAAAATAGCGGAAAAATCGAAAATTCATATAGCGTTTCTGAAAAAGAAAGCTCCTCTAAAAAGTTTAGAAACTAATAACGAGGCGATATACTAGAAACATCCCCTTATTATATACGAGGATAATTGTTATACTTTTATAAAGTATTAGAAGAAAATTATAGCAAAACTCATTACATCTTCTAG
>OZJO01014526.1:0-25107 GCA_900406225.1 Acrobeloides nanus | reverse complement strand
GGTGGTGTAGTGGCAAAGCAGCGGACTATTGATCACAAAGGTCTCAGGTTCGAGACCTTCTTGCATCAAAATTTTTTTGCACAAAGTAATATTCGAAAAAATTTTTTGACCCAATGATTCAGGGTTAAAAAATTTTTTTCGAATATTACTTTGTGCAAAAAAATTTTGATGCAAGAAGGTTTTGAACCTGAGACGTTTGTGATCAATAGTCCGATGCTTTGCCACTACACCACCGGGGCTTGTTTTTGAAATCACATTTTTTAAAACCAAGTGCTAGTGTAAAAAAGATCGAAAAAATCTATATTTTCCCTGAATCAGGGTCAGGAAAGCATTTTTAATTTTCGGCGATGCGCGCAATCGATTTTTCGCATGATTTTACCCCTAAAAATGATCTTTTTAGAAAAAAAATTTTTTTCTGGAATTTGGGAAAGTTGCGGGAATATTCCCGTTGCTTGATTATCAATAAAATCCGTTTATTGACACGAAAAAAATTTAAATTAATTTCACTTTACTAAGTTTTTTCTCTTTGATAAATCCGAGTAAATCTCGCGTTATGATAATATCATAATTTGTAATCGCATTTCGAAATGCGATTACAAATTATGATATTTCGAAATGCGATTACAAATTATGATATTATCATAACGCGAGATTTACTCGGACTTATCAAAGAGAAAAAACTTAGTAAAGTGAAGTTGATTTAAATTTTTTCGTGTCAATAAACGGATTTTATTGATAATCAGGCAATGGGAATGTTCCCGCAACTTTCCCAAATTCCCGGGAATTTGTGCAACCCTGCCGCACAGGATCTTCCGCACATTTTTTTTTCTCATATTTTAAAAATTTTTTGCCAATCGTTTCAATAAACACGATTTTATTGAGATTTTTTTCTTTTTACAACGAAAAATTTACAACAAAAATTCACAACAAACGGGTTTACAACAAAATACAACGAAAATGTCACAACAAAAAATTACAACGAAAAGTACAACTAAATTTCCACAACAAAAGGATTTACAACGAAAGGGTTTACAACAAATTTTTCACAACAAAGTGGTGGACCCAATGTGCGGAAAATCCGTGCGTATGTGTAAATGTGCGGAAAATCCTGTGCGGTAGATCCGTGCGGAAAATTCATGTGCGGAAGATCCGTGCGGAATTTTTTTGTGCGGTGCATTCGTTCCTATTGCCTTAATTTTGATAAATTTGCACCGAAATTCCTAGTTTTTTTTTAAAAATTATAGTTGAATTTGTGTATTTTCCATTGATTCAAATAAATTTTCTACGTTTTTAGACGGCGCGGACGAACTTTTGCGGACCCGACAATTGCGGCCTAACTTTTGCGGACCAGACATTTGCGGATCCGACTTTTGCGGATTGTATCAGGCTTTTTTAAGAATAATTTTCTCATGGGGGATTTATCCGGTTTTGGGCCCGGACCCAAGTGACTAGGCCGGGCCATACGGGCTTAAGCCCGTTATCCGGGCCGGGCCTTTCGGGCCCATCCCGGATCAGAAAGGTATGCCGCGATTACCTCCAGTCTAAACGGCAGAAGGCCATTTCAATAAGTTTTTGCTCTTTGATTAATTCGACAGCAAGTCAGACAAAATTGAAATTTTTATTTATTTTTAATTATATTTTAGGTAAAAATATACAGGGTGGCTCATAAAAAATCGCACTTTCGAGATTTTTACCTCTTCCTTATTTTGAGTATAACTTTTGATTCCGCCCATCGTTTTCCATGATCTTGGTGTCGTTGGATAGTCCATAATCAGAGCTATCCAATGATACCAAGATCATGGAAAACGATGATTGGAATCAAAAGTTATACTCAAAATAAGGAAGAGGTAAAAATCTCAAAAGTGTAGTTTTTTATGCGCCACCCTGTAAATTATCTTTGTAAAAACTATAAAATTAATTCAATTAAAATTATTTTAGAAATTTTTTTCAATTAAACTTCTTTCTCAAAAATAATTATAAATAAATAAAATTTTCAATATTGCCTGACTTGCTGTCGAACTTATCAAAGAGCAAAAACTTATTGAAATAACCTTCTGCGTTTAAACCAGAGCACCGAAAAGGTGCTAGCACCCATTGGTGAGTGCTAGCAGGGGTTATCACCTAAAAAAAGAAAAATATGCGAATTTTAAAAATGTCTCCAACCACTCTAATTTTTTGTACTCGGGAGTTTTCGGCTATGGGGAGCATGGTGGGGATATTATTTTTTAACAAATCGAATGCGCCCATACTCGTTTCATGAAAAATTTGAATTTTTTAAAACACATCTTTTGAGAAAAGCGAGCTTTGTCCGGACAGCAAAATCGATGTTCTCCGTTTTCAGAATTTAAAGCGTATTATTAATGGCTATGATGAGTAGAATAAGACGTGATAAAATTTTTGAAGGAAAACTTTCATATTTTGGGCTGTGGTGGCCCCTGAAGTTGGAGTGTCCCCAATTATGGAGTGTAGCACAAAAAGTCGATTTTCTCCGCCAACCTAAAAGCTTTTCCCTTAATTTTTTTTTGCGTTTTTACAGGCACACACCTGGCCTATTTGGACATACTAAACTTTTGGTTATCGCATTTAGGGTTATTTTTCTAATGTAAAAAACATTGCCCACGACACTGCTTTTTGACCACCTCAAATTTCAGTAAATTCGACCTAGCTCTGTCAGATATTGCGAGGGCGGTCTAATTTTTTGATAAATATCGAGTAGAATAGACCTGCATTATGCCTATAAAAAAATTTTTTCGCCCCGGTGATAGACACATGGGTAAAAACCACTCACAAGCTCAGCCTTAAAAAATTGAAAATTCTTTAGATTAGCGAAATTTGCCATAATTTATATATATTCGGAAAATTCATAAAAAATGGACCATTTTTTGTTTTTACAGTAAATTCTAAATCGTTATCGTCGTCGAGATAATCGCGTTTGAAGTTGGTGATTATGAATTTGAATTTCCCGCCAAAACCCTGATTTTCAATTTTTCAGGTTTTGGCGGGAAATTCAAATTCATAATCGCAATTCAAAAATCGCCAACTTCAAACGCGATTATCTCGACGACGATAACGATTTAGAATTTACTGTAAAAACAAAAAATGGTCCATTTTTTTTAAACTGCAGGAAATCGCGACTTGGCTTTCTGATCCGGGCCTTGGATAGAAGGCCCGGTCTGGATAACGGGCCTAAGCTCTGATGGCCCGGCCCGTCATCCGGGCTCAACGGGCCTAAGCCCACTATCCGGGCAGAGACCGAAAATGGGCCCCCTCTTGGGCCCCAGAAGCCCCCTCGGCCCAGGCCCCATGGGGCCGGGGCCTAAGCCCTGGCCCCTTCGGGGGGCCCTGGAGGCCGGGGCCTCGGCCCCCCATGGGGCTCGGGCCTAGGGGGCCTGAAAGTTGGGCCCCTTAGGGGGTCCTTGGGGCCGGGGCCCAGGCCCCAATGGGGGCTGGGCCGAGGGGGCTTCGCGCCTCCAAGGCCCAAAGAACTTTTTTTTTCGCCAAATCAGCAGAAGATAATTTCAATAAGTTTTTGCTCTTTGATAAGTTCGAGAAAAAAACAGACAAAATTTTTTTATTAAATTAAAATTTCAATGTGTCTGTTTTTTTCTCGAACTTATCAAAGAGCAAAAACTTATTGAAATTATCTTCTGCTGATTTGGCGGAAAAAAAAGTTCTTTGGGGCCTTGGAGGCCCGAAGCCCCCTCGGCCCAGCCCCCATTGGGGCCTGGGCCCCGGAAAAGAGCCTGGGGCTCAAGCCCCGTTGGGGGCCCTGGAGGCTGGGGCCTGAGCCCCTATGGGGGCCGGGCTTAGGGGGCCCAGGCCCCAGTGGGGCCAGGGCCTTGGGGGCCTCGGCCCTTTTCGGTCTCTGTATCCGGGCCGGGCTTGGGCCCGTTTCGATCTCTGGTTCTATGCATTTTAAAAATCATGAGCGCACTTATTTGGCACAAAAAGCAGCGTTTTTGCAAAATAGCCCGCTGCGACCTCTGTATCTGTTGCGCTGCAGAATAGTATAAACCAAAGTTCGGGTAAAAAAACAGATGGATAGAAAAGATTCCCCATACCCGAAAACCTACTTCGTGTGGCTAAAATTTTTTTCAAAAATTCAACCCTGATTTTTTGAAAATTTTTTCGAATTTTCAAAAAATCAGTGTTAAATTTTTGAAAAAAAATAGCTATAGGGATATGTTTTCGGGTATGGAGAATCTTTCCCACTCATTTGTTTTTTACCCGAGCCTTAAATTTTTTAGTCAAATATTTACAAATGTCCGTGAGAAAAGTCCGTGAATTCAACCGTGATACCAGGCCCGTATCTAGGATTCAGAGACGGGGTGAGGCAATACTGTATTTTTTTCAAAATTCTAGACAAAATTTTTTTTTATTTGGGTCGGTTTGAAGGGGACAATATTTCATTTTTTCGACGACGGGGGGGGGGGCAATTGCCCCCCTTAAATACGGGTCTGGTGATAACGTCTTAATGCCTGCTGCAACATGCGAAGAAAAAATTGTTTACTTTTTTTAATGATTACAATATGAAAAGAAACTAGTTGCTTTTAAACTTTGACAATTTTTCTCTTTGAAAAAATAATTTTTTTTAGTTATTTATCATGAATTTGAGCTTTTGGGTATTCAGTATAAGAGAACTTATTTCAGAGTATAACCATTTTTTATGTGTTGTTTTATTGGTTCATTCTCAAATTAGAGCACTGGACAATTTGGCACTTATGCACTATCCCCCCTAGGGAGGGGGGGGGGATTCTGCATAAATTTATGCAGAATCCCCCTGATTATCAATAAAATCCGTTTATTGACACGAAAATCAATTTAAATCAACTTAGTCCATTTTTTTCAAAAACGACCAAAATAGAAAAAAGCCTGGGGGGATAGTGCATAAGTACCGACAATTTTAATCAAGGGTGACATTAAGGGGGAAGGAAAAGAGGGCAATTGTCCCTCTGGAATTGAAAAAAAATGAAAAAATTTGGCCCCTCATATTTTTGCCTAAAATTTTTCTTCAAAAATTTGATCCCTCATTACAGTGGCGTAGCCAAAAGGGGGGGGGTGCAAGAGAAAAATTTCGTATTTGAAAAATTCAAAAAATAAGCTGATTATAATCATTCGAAAAATTAATCATCGAGATTCAAATTTAAGCAAAAGTGGTTAAAAATAAGGGAAACTTCGATCATGGAACTGCACACCCTCTTCTGAGGGGTCTGGCTACGCCACTGCCTCATGAAAATTCTGAACAACGCGGGATATACGGCCCCGTGAAAACAGTCCTGCAATTAGAAAATTTAAAGTTTTAGCATTATATGGCCTGTGGTCTGTATTTTTATTACTATATTCGTAACAAGATATTGGAACTCGATATGTTGTTGTTGTCCACCAAGTCGTGTTGTATGTGCATTTAAATAGTGGTGTAGGTGGTTCCCCCCATTTCGGTCCAAGATCAGAAAAAATTAATGCTCTCCTTATTTTTACACAAAATTTATGGAGTTTTTTTTTCAATTTCTCTCACTAAAAGCATCGAAAGTGCTTCTCTGATACAGGGAAGGGGTGTGTGAATTGGAACGAAAATCGCTTGAATCAGAATAGATTTTTTCATGTTTCAAAAATGAGATCATTGATTCCTTACATAACTTTTTGATCCAAACTCATGGGAAGTATGATTAAAATGGGAGGGATTCATACAGGAAAAACTTCGTAAGGAGTGAACAAAAAACCATAATGATATCCTCTTTCGATTGTTTCGGTATTTTCGAAGTTAGCTAATACATATAAGGGGGTACCATTAAGATTTTTTCATTCTCAGACCAATTTTCAGATCACTCCCTCGCCACTGAGGGGGATTGTTATCATACGTGAAAAAGGATGTCACACCGTATTCGTAAGAGGTCAAAAATCTTTAAAAAAAACATAAGGGTCCACCTCTACGATAAAATACCATTTTGTAATTTGGGTTTGTAAAAGGACTTCTTACGAAGTGATATTTTTAATGATTTCGTACGAAGTAGTCATTTTTAATGACTCCATACAGAGTGGTCGTTTTTCATGGCTTGGTACGAAAAAACATAAAGGAGCAGTCTTATGATTTTTATAAAAATTTTCGAATTTTTTGAAAAAAATAAGGGGGGACCCTTATGTTTTGGACCACTTCGTATTTTTGGGGTCTAGGGTCACAGGGGGTTTTTCATGTATGATTGTTATTTAACTACATTTTATATAGCTGCTTATTTATAGAATGTCCCAAACCATGGATTAATTATTTATAAATTTCGAAGTTACAATATCCAAAAAGTTATTCTACAAAAGAAGAAGGCAGAAAAAGAGCTGAAAGCTCTCAAGAAGGAGATGGAAGAGAGAAGCAAGAGGGAAATACGTAAGTTTATCCGATCTGTAAAATAGTCTTTATAAGAAAAGAAAATCAATAATTTATTGATTGGAATTTTTTAAAATGTTTTTGAATTTTTGAAATTTTATAGGTCAGTTAACCATTCGGTCGGTTAATCGAAACGAAACGTTTTTTGACAAAATTAATCGAACCGATAACCGGATCGAATAACCGTCGGTTATTCGGTTAAAGCACTGGATAAAATGAGCCTTCACACTGTAATCCAATGGTGTAAAATTTGATGGCATAAATTGCATTTTACATTAAAATGGTGTAAAATGTTACACCATTTTGGTGTAAAATGCAATTACACCATTGGTGGTGTAACATTTTACACTATGAAAATGTAAAATGGCGTAATCTCCAAATTACACCATTTCATGGTGTAAACGCGCTATTGATAAAAACATCATACATGGGGGTAAATTTTGGTCAGGAATCTGAATTCGGGGTCGATTTTAATCGAAACCCATATTTATCCGGCATTTTCACATTTTCGGTGTTTTCAGTGCATTTTGAGGGGGTTAAAACGGGTGAGGCACAAATTGAAGGGAATTGGCACTAACGCTATATATATGGTCTTGTAAGTGGTCTATGTGTATGCTTAGGCGTTAAGCATGCGTATAATGCTCGAATTAATCGAAAATAATTTATTGATAAAAGTTTTGGAACCCCGGAATAGCCACACAAAAAAATGCGGAACCCCGAAACAGGTCAAAAATTTTTGCCAAGATTAAAAAAATTTTTAGTGCAAATTTAAAAAAAAACATGCTTAAAATAAAAATTTTTTAAGATTGAGTAAACTTAACAAATTTGCAAGGAATTGAATAAATTTTTGAGCTAATACACAGTAGGGGGAACGGCCACCCACATGAAAATTTTTTCTGGAAATGACCCCTCTAGGGGATAAAAACACGCGGAGGGATCCGACTTTGACATTTTCGAAGCGAAAAACACTTCCCCTTGTTTCAGGGGAGGCGTATTGTGTATTGAAGCGACAAATCGCAAAAATGCGGTTTTTATCTAAAAACGATAGCTCAAACTTTTGCAATATTATAGTTAACCAACGATTTAATTCAATTAGCAAATGAATTTCGCGTCGATATACAGCTTTTCTTGAATCCGAGGAATTTGATAAATGTCAAATTCAGATTCCTTGCACATTTTTACCCCAAAAAGGGGTCATTTTTAGGCAAAAGTCGCATTTTTTGACTTTTTGCTTCAATACACAGTACGTCTTCTTTATACAATACGCCTTCCCTGAATCAGGGAAGCGTTTTTTCGTTTCGAAAATGTCAAATTCGAATTCCCCGCATGTTTTTAGGACCATTTCCANTTATCCGAGCAAGATAAAGCATTTTTAGGAACAAGTGTAAAAGTGGTGGCTGCATATGGCGAATTCAACGTGAATGCAAATATTCGAGAAATTCGCAAGGGCTGCGATATATTGTGTGCAACGACGGGACGTTTATTGCACTTTCTCGAGAGTGGTGTTATCCACTTGGATAAATTGAAGTATTTGATCTTGGATGAAGCGGATAAACTTTTGATGGATAAATTCTATGATGATATTGTTCTGTTGACCAAGAGTAAAAGCATAGTACGAAATTTTCCACTTATTTTGAACGATTGAAAATTGTATACCGTGACCAAAATTTCCTATTTTTTACCAAAAAGGTCGCAAAATTTCCCATTTTTCTACAAAAATTGCAATTTTCTGAGGATTTTCAGCTTCAAAACAAGCATTTATCACAAAAATTTTCGCCTGCGGCGCTGTTTTTTCGTTAACTAAAGTTTTTCACCAAAATTGTCCAAATTCTTCCATTTTTCAACAAAATTTTTAGAGCAAGAACAAGCACACGTATATGTTCAGTGCTACTTTCAACCAGGACGTGCAACAAATGGCACGACAATTTTTGAAACCTAGTTATTTCTTTGTCAATATTGGAGTCTTGAACAGTGCAGCAAAGGGAGTTATGCAGAAATTTATTAAGGCTAGTTAAAAGACATTTTCGTACATGTACAGGCTGAGCAAAAAATTGTACTTTTGCGTTTTTTTATGTTAAAAATTTTCAAAAATCACCTATAAGGGGTATTTTCATGCGATTCTTGAAAAATTTTCGCCAAAAAACGCAAAATACGATTTTTTTGGGCTCACTCTGTAAAAATACTTTGTGAGCCCATAGGAGAGCATTCTATTCAAGTACCGAATTGTGTCTGTTTAAACATAAATTGTGATTTAGCCAAGTTTTCTCATATCTAATCTGAAATATTTTAGGTAAGCCGTTTCGAGAAGCAGAGTCTTCTCCAAGAAATTTTGCGAAATAACTCCCAAGAAAGACAAAACCAAAATGGAGAGAGTATGTTAAATTCAACGCTGCTTTTTGCTGCAAAAAATCTTTTTAGTCATACGAGAAGTCCCGAAAACGATCATTTTTGTTGAACAGAAGAGACAGTCGGATCGAATTGCAATCATGTTGAGTTTGGAGAAAATCAAGTCGATGAGTCTCAATGGGTGAGATTTTTCAATTTTTAGGCAATAAAAGCCTTAGATAGGCTTACGCTTATCCTTAGCTTAGTCTTAGCCTTATCTTTTCCACTCAACTTTTTACCGTTATATTTTTAAGTGGTGCCGTAAAATCAAAAAGTGTTCAAAATTTTGTTCTCTATAAGATGGCATCAGCTCCCCAAAAGTGGACTGGTACTTTAAAGTCATTTTTAGTGACCGAAATCAACAACAACGCCAAGAAGCATTGAACAATTTTGTCAAAGGAGATATTCATGTCTTGGTGGCTACCAATGTCGCAGCTCGTGGTCTAAATATCCGAGGAGTCAAACATGTATGTGGAAAATTAAAAAAGCAGCATTTATTCCCCCTCTCCGAGGAACAGCATTTACCCAATTATTCTTTTAAAAAATTCGACTTTGAGGCTTATCCTCGTGCTTTTAGGTAATCAATTATGATTTGCCAAAAGACCGTGAAAATTACATTCACCGCATTGGCCGAACTGGACGTGTTGGTTGGACGGGTCGTTCGACTTCTTTTTTCGATCCCGACAATATTGACGATTGTCGTCTAGCTCCGGAATTAGTCGAAGTAATTTTTGAGAGATAATTTTTCTCTCAACTTTTAGATCCTCACTGGTGTTGGTCAAGAAATCCCCGAATTTCTCTCAGAAATTGCCGAAGGAATTCGCCGTGGAAATCCTTATCAAATTTCCATGAATTGCCGTCGCTCGCCGAACTATTGAATTTTATCTTTTATATGTGCCATATAGCTTTTAGATTTGTATATTTTTAGGAGCTACTACATAATAGGGGAGGGGGATTTTTTCGAAATTTGTTTTCTGGAAATGACTCCTATAGGGGTAAAAACTTCCCTGATTCAGGGATGACGTATTATTGTGTATTGAAACGAAAAGTCGCAAAAATGCGATTTTTGCCTAAAAACTCACCTTTTGGGGTAAAAACATGCGGGGAATTCGAATTAAAATTCTTCGGATTCAAGAAAAGCTGTATATCGATGCGATAATAACATATTTTGGTCAAATTCGGATTCTCCGCACATTTTTACCCCGAAAAGGGGTCGTTTTTAAGCAAAAATCGCATTTTTTGTCGTCTTTTCGCTTCAATACACAGATCTTTTCTGAATCAGGGAAGATTTTTTCGCTTCGAAAATGTCGAATTTGGATTTCCCGCATGTTTTTACCCCTAGAGTGGTCATTTCCAGAAAAAATTTTCACATGGGTGGTGGCCCCTATTGTGTAATAGCTCCATTTTTTACTTTTATGTGCATTTTACATATTCAACCGTGGTTAAGCTTTAATCTATTCTAGTATATAATTGACTGTATATTTCTTGTCTTTTATTATCTCCTATTTGATTTTCATAGATGACGTAAGGAGTTCAATTGATCTCGAGAACTCATTTTATTTTTGCTTCTGGTTTTTTGAAAAATGTGAAATATCTTCGGACTTCAATAAAGTTTATTTATTGAAACAACAATGATCGGTCATTAGAGAATTCAAAATCCATCGATCAGTTTGGGACGAGTGATAGCTCATTGATTTCCTGAGCTTAAGAAAAATTTTTGTAGAACATCACTTTTATGAAAACCTTTATTTCATTAATTTTTTAAGCTTCGTGTTATGCCAGTAGAAATATCATAACTCAAAATCTCAATTAATGAAATAAAGGTTTTCATAAAAGTGATGTTCTACATAGTTGTTCCTTATGATCTCAAGAATTCAATGGAGCAGAATCTTGTTGATACACCAATATTCTTCGGAATACTGAGAATCTCTGAAATTTCCCTGAAAGAATATCCATTTTCATGCAATCGAATGATATCAGGGCGGAATTTTTTCATTTTTATTGCTTAAAACCCCATATATTTCACCGAAAAATGATCTTGGTACCTTTAGATTGCTAGGAGTTTAAGCTATAAAATGGTACCAGGATCAACTGATAATCATTCAAGATTCAAAAGATGCTCAAAATACTGAAAATGGCAGTTTTTTCTGGAACACCCTGTAGTTGTTAAAACACCTTTTTTTAAGAAAACAGCTTTATGTCACAAAATTTTTTAAGGTTTTACTTTTTCGTGCGATTTTCTATTTTTTCTATCGAGTTTCATCAAAAGTAACCTTTAAGAAAATTGTTGAAGAAATCAAACTCTACAACTTTGGTAAAAGAGATTTTGAACGAATCTTTCTAGAAATCGATAAAATTCATTATCAAAATAAGTATCCCCACAAAATTTTTGTGGGGATACTTATTTTTGAAATCCAAAGCTCGTTTTTCTCGAAAAGTTTGTTTTAAAAATTCATTTTATATTTATTTGTATCGTAACCGCTCAACAATTAAAAGTCAAGAAGACAGTCTTTAAACAACAATAACAACATATATAATTTGAATAGAGCAATCCTAGTTGTCTTATAAACCATAATCCCCTTCAATAATAATCAACTAGATGCACCACAAAAAAATACACGTCTTTTTAAAAATAAAATGAGATACATTAACACAACATAACCGGCTAACATAAAATATCAAAAAAGAACAAATATGGAGATTTTAAAAATTCATGAATCGAAGCTTCTTAATGCATGTGGTAAGAGTTCTCTTCAACCAAATCGCAGATCTCGCCATGAAATTCTATGCGAACCTTGAAGTCGAGATCACGCAAATTTTTTGCGTTCGGCTGGACTGCAAAATTGCCATTGATTTCTTCGCCTTTCTTCACTGTGAGAGCATCCTTCAAGTAGAAGACCGTCTGTTTCCAATGGGTATATTGTACATCCGGACCAGTCGAGAAGCCAACACGCTTATGGCACTTTGTGAATTCAACGGTGAAGAAGGTCACCAATGCTTGGATGTAATCGTTGCGAGCTATCTTCAGTGTAAAATTCGTGTCGAATGCGAGATCTTCCACTTTGACGGTGTACAAATCGACGTCCTAAATTGGATTATAATCGAAATGATTGCTCCAGGAAGAGAAAGGTGCCATCACCCACTACCACCCAAGTTGGCATCGCCCATCACTCACTGAACGGTGATTAGGTCATTGGTTGATGTGCCACCACTGGGTGATGGGTGGGTGAATGTGGGGTGCTATCACCCATTTTTTCTCCCCCTGGACAATACATTTCAATTTGCCTTCTCGAAATTTCTAAATATGTGCAAAAATTTTAATGAATGATTTTGGGTGCAATCACACATCACCACCCACAACGCCATAGCTCCTTTTGAAAATTTTGGGCAAAAAAGGGGAATTTTTCAATTTTTGACAACTTTTTCAATTGAATTTTTCAGGGGGACCAAGGCAATTTTTTCAAGTTTTTAAAAAAAAATTTGAAAAATCNTTTGGGCAAAAAAGGGGAATTTTTCAATTTTTGACAACTTTTTCAATTGAATTTTTCAGGGGGACCAAGGCAATTTTTTCAAGCTTTCCAAAAAATTACTTTAATCCCGTTTTTTCGCGCCTGTCGGCGAGAAATTTTCTTTCTGAAAAACACTCATTTTTAAGCGGAAAATGCTCAGAAATTTTCGACGAAAATTGTGTTGAAATCCTTAACTGAGTCAATGCAAAAACCAGCGCCGCAGGCGAATTTTTTGTTGAAAAATGCTTGTTTATGCTGAAAATGCTCTTTTGGTTAAAAAATGTCAAATTTGGGGCTTTTTGGTTAAAAAATGGAAAAATTTTGGACCTTTTGGTCAAAATTTTCCAATTTTGAATTTTTGGTCTTAAATTAGGATTTTTAGAAAAAGTTTTCAACAATTCGGGCAAAAACATACGAAGAGACCCTTATGATTTTTTTCGGCCTTCGGCCGGAATTGTGGAGGGAATCACCCCCAGGTTCACAATAATTTGCCACTGATGAAAGTTGAAAAAATGCCCGAAAAATCCTACCTTCAAACAAAAATTGTTTGTGACCACTTGTCCATTATCAACAACATCTACTAACGGTTCTGTGATAGCAACGTTTCGAATAGACGACATGTTAAAGCCATATACATTATCCCACCTAAAAAACGAGTATAACAATATAGTCTTGGTTCACTTTATTGGATTCACTTATCATGGTCCAAAAGTCGAATTTTTCTTTAAAATCAGCAAAAAAACACAAATGATTCACTCGTTTTATTCTGTCCCGATTTTTTACACAAAAATAACATCACCAATGTGTTTCTCGACTAAAAAACCTCTAATAGGATATTTTCGGCTGATTTAAAATATGTAAAAANCAAGATATTTTCACACAAAAATAACATCACCAATGTGTTTCTCGACTAAAAAACCTCTAATAGGATATTTTCGGCTGATTTAAAATATGTAAAAAATTCGACTTTTGGTCCATGATAAGTGAATCCAACAAAGTGAACTAGCTCCAAAAATAGATTTTTTGGCTCACACATCATCCTACCAATTAATCTTATCGTCCTTGTATTGTCGATCTTCAATAGCACAAACGTAGAGCTTGGCACGATCTGGGAAGAGCACACCATCTTCGACCAACCATTTGTCGCGCGCATAAAGAACTGTGTTCAACATGGATTCGTACAGTAGACAGTAGCCCATCCATTCCGAAATTATTAAATCCACCTTTTCGATTCCATCCGGTAACTCTTTGATGTCTTCAATTTTGCTGTGCACAACTTCAATAATATGGTCCAGTTTGTTGTCCTGAATTATCTGCTTGGACATCGATGCCATGTTCGAGTATTCAACCTAAAAAGCAGTATATAAATTTGAAAATGAACCAGGCGAAAAAAACATACCGCAATCACCTTCTTAGCTCCAGCTTTAGCGGCAAACATCGACAAAATACCAGTACCTGATCCGACATCCATGACAACCTTGTCTTTAAATAAGTGACGATTGTGATAAATTGCATTGCGATAAGTTAGCGTACGTACTTCGTCCTTGAGCATTTCCTAAAAATATCATGCTTTAGGCTGCGTTCAAGCATGTCAAAAAGGTTGTAAAAAGATTGTCAAAAAAGTCTAACTTTGCCTAATTTTCAAAAAAATTGTGTTTATTGAAAAGATTGGTCATGAAGCATAAAATCAGGCAACAAATCTATGCTTTTCGACCATAAAATTTTATGCTTCATGACCAATTGTTTCAATAAACACGATTTTATTGAAAATCAGGCAAAGTTCGACTTTTTTGACATGCTCGAAAGCAACCTTAAAGTTCTAAAAATGGTAAAACAGGGGGTGGAGAAATCCGAAAAATTTTTCCTAACCTTATCTTTTTGTCCAAAAATCCTAATGGTACCCCATTATGATTTTTCACCAAAAATGACCAAAATTTCACTAAAAAAGCCCAAAATATTCCATTTTTAATCAAAATTAAACATTTTTCGTCAACAATCGTAATTTTCTTCAGCATTTTCGGCATAAAAATAGTGTTTTCCAAAAAAATTGAATATTTTGTGAAAATTTGTGAAAAATTAGAATTTTGTTTGGTTTTCCCTTAAAAAGTGGCCCAACTAGGAATAAATTTTTTTGCCTTAGTCCCCCTTATGTTTTTGCCAAAAATTTTCAAAAAAACATAAGGACCAAAAAAGTAACATGAAAAAAGTGTGAAAACCAAAAATATGAAAAAAGTAATAGTGCTACTTTTTGCACGTTATATGTCAGTATTTCGCGCCACCTTATGTCAGGACTTTTTGCATCCCATGTGAGGACTTCGTACATCCTTTCCAGGACTTCTCTGCTCTTGTAACTAACCTCGTGAATGCCAAAGTGTGCATATGAGTCGAAATAATAGTCTTTACTGGTCATTTCTGTCAAGTTGGCTCGCTTATCACCACTTTCGGTAGTACTTGTGCCATTGCTGTCAATAACCATTCCGTTTTCCGACATTTTCAAATGAGAAATACCTAAAATGTGCATTTGAGAAACTTTTTAGAAATAAAAAATGTAGAAAAAATCCCAAAAATGTAGAAATTAGAAAATGTCTCGGGAGAGTTTTTTCAAAGAAATGGCACTTCTGCTCATCGCACTCTTTTTAATCGTAGCAAATTTAAAGGAAATCCTTTTAATAACAAGATTAGGTTCAAAAGTTTTATGAGCTAATTTTAAAATTAAAAGCAAAAATTTTTTTGAAATGACAGAAAATTTATTTTTCAGCTCAACGCGTTCCAGCCAGTTGTGATAAAGAGCCGCGGTTTTTTACGGCCCGCAAAAAACCGGCCCATTTTTGGGGGTTTTTAAGAATCCAATACTTTTTTAAAGAGTCTAAATCAAGTTTAAGCTTAGGTTTAGGCATAGGCTTGGGCTTTAAGCCCAAGCTTAAACTAGAGGGGCCCGGCCCTTAGGGCCGCCACTAATTCGTTCGAAAATTTTTGACTTCACTAATTTATCACTAATTGCGTTCGGACACATAACTAATAGGCGTTCGGATGAGCGACCGAACGTTTCTGAACGCCTATTAGTGATGTTTCCGAACGCAATTAGTGAAGTTATTAGTGAACTAAAGTCCGTTCGGGAGCCGTCCGAACGTATTAGTGGCGGCCCTTAGCTCCTACATTTCAAAAATTCGCCAAAATTGAGTTTAAATCCATTTCCATCGCCCTATAGCTCATTTGAATGTCCTAATCACCGGATTTTTTAGAAAAAAAATTATTGAAAAAAATTTATTTCCGATTTTTCCTGCCGGGGTCAGACTTTGTCTGATTTTGAACACATGTGGCCATGGATACCCCGATAGGGGGTCACAAAAATTTTTTCAGAACTCGGGACTAGGGACCGTCACGGACTTAATAGACCCTGTACGTCAAAAAGCATCCTCCCATCATTTTTCAAATTTTTTATGGAAAAGAAAACAAATGACTTTCTAGGGGTAAAAATAGTGTGAAAAATCAATTGCGCACATCACCGTCGCGTGAAAATGCTTCCTTCACCTTGTTTTCGCGAAAATAGCACTATTTCACGTTAAAGATAGTGCTATTTTCGCGAAAACAAGGTGAAGGAAGCATTTTCACGCGACGGGGATGTGGGCAATCGATTTTTCACACTATTTTTACCTCTAGAAAGTCATTTTTCAAAAAAATTTTTTGAGAAAGGGCCCTAATTTGCACCCCCTTTAAGGCGTTATATCTTGTTTTGCTAATTTCTCTAAAATGAACGATAGAATTTTCAATTTGGCTATTATATTTGTAAAAAAAAAATCGATTTTCCTACACTTCTACAGAAAGTTTTTTTAAAGATTGTCGGTGACGCCATTTTCGAGGTGGTGTGTTCTATGTGATAGAACACAAAATTTGAAGCATTTTTTGCTTTGACGGCACTACTTGAAAATCTAATCGTACAAAAGTTATGTACGAAACAAAAATGTGAAAAAATTTTTCAAACGAGTGTAAACATTGAAACGAAAAAGAAAACATTGAGCTTGTACCTAGGAAAAATCAGGCTGTGTATTGAAACGATTTAATAAAACTATATTAAATTCAACACGTTGACATTTTGGGAATTAGGACATAGAATATATTTTGTATAACTCGCCGAGACGAATAAAACGACACCAAATTTAGTGAATTTGAACAATGTTTTGGGTTATTGAAACAAAAATCCTGATTTATGTTATGCTAATTAAAAATGTTTCCGTGGCCGATGGGTTAGTCAACGAGCAAGATTGATTGTTACGAATGTGATTGGAAACAGGATTGTCGAATGCAAAGCCGAGATTGCAACTTGGATGAATGTGGAATTTATGCCCTTCCGGTTTGAATTTGAGGATGAAACTCAACCGTTGGTTCACTTTGAACGGCTTCAATTTCGCTTTCTCCATGACCATCATCAAGGCTCAAGTACAAACATTGCAACGGTGTGGAATTAATTTGGCTGACCCTGCTTCGCCCATGGACAACTTTTTGTTGCGCTGTCAAGAGCTAGAGATCATCCAGATATTACGTAATCATGTTGGGGGTCGGCCCTCCTCATAAAAATTGATTACGTTAGTGCATTTTTGATGATTACGTGGGGGGGGGGGGAAAACCACCAAAAAGTTGATTACGTAATATCTGGATGACCCCAAACACNGTGGGGGGGGGGGGGTCGGCCCTCCTCATAAAAATTGATTACATTAGTGCATTTTTGATGATTACGTTGGGGGAAGGGGGTAAACCACTAAAAAGTTGATTACGTAATATCTGGATGACCCCCGACAAAGATAACTGGAGTTAAGATCTATCAAAAAATTGGAGATCCTTTAAATGACACATTAGAGAGATTTTGGAGTTTAGATAGTCTAGGCATAAACGATTGTCCAATATCAAATGATAATGAAATTGCGTGGCAACAATTTAAAGAAACAGTACGATTTGTGGGGAAAAGATATGAAATTCAGTGGCCATGGAAATCACCCAGCCCAGATTTCCACACAGAACAATTGCCACGTAGAAAAATTGTCATAGGGGTCAAAAGTTATTATAACAAGTTTTAACCCATGTGGTAATTTTTCTATGTGGCAATTGTTCTTATGTGACAATTGTTCCGTGTACCAATTGCTCGTGCGGCAATTGTTCTGATGTGAAAATTGTTCAAATGTGGTAATTGTTCCGTGTGGGAATTGTAGACAACACACAAGACAAATTTAAGTTATCAATCTGTATTTTGGTAAGCTTGAAAAATTCTTCATCTACCCTGTATCTTTAATCATTTTGTTCGATGCGACCCCTCCCCCCAATTTCAGAGTCAGTCTACGCATCAGAGATTGTAGATTAAATTTAATTTTTTTTATCGCTTTAACAAATTTTTAACCCATTTTTATAGAATTTTGTTAATTTTTTAAAATTTTTACTTTTTCAAGGGCAAAAACTTTTTGACACTGAAGAGAATCGAACCTGAGATTAATTTCTACAAACCGAGCATCTTCGCCACTCGGCCATGTGGGCTTATAGAAAGTATACTTACAAAATTGCACTAAAGGCTTACGATAAAAGGTAGTAAGGGGCTAAAAAATTATTCTTGAAGATCTTGGTGTCATTTTTCTTCTCTCACCGAGCCCTATCGATTGGTATAGGCCGTGGCGGAATTGGACTAAAGGTGACGGAGATAGCACAAACAGACAGACACACATAGCGCGGGGTCTGTGTAAAACGGGTGCGCACCCAAATTGTGTAAAACGGGTGCGGCTAATTTTTTCAAAGAGGATAACGATCCAGACATCGCACAAAAAGGAAACTACCCCTAATTTTTAGTCCTCTTTCAGATGCTGAAGTCCGTTTGGCTTTATCTAATTGCTTTGGGGTACTTGTCATTGTAATAGATTCCAAAATCACCGTGTAAAACGGGTGCACCCGGGTGCGTTTTGTTATTTTGCTATAATTTATATATATTCGGAAAATTCATGCAAGATGGAGCATTTTTTGTTTTTGCAGTAAATTCTGAATCGTTATCGTTGTCGAGATAATCGATTTTGAAGTTGGCCGCACCCGTTTTACACAATTTGGGTGCACCCAAATCGTGTAAAACGGGTGTGGCTAACTTCAAAATCGATTATCTCGATAACGATTCAGAATTTACTGTAAAAACAAAAAATGCTCCATTTTTCATGAATTTTCCGAATATATATAAATTATAGTAAAATATTGCAAAATAACAAAACGCACCCGGGTGTACCCGTTTTACACAGTAATTTTTGGGGTCGATTACAATGACAAGTACCCCAAAGCAATTAGATAAAGCCAAACGAATTTCAGCATCTGAAAGAGGACTAAAAATTAGGGGTAGTTTCTTTTTTGTGCGATGTCTGGATCGTTATTCTCTTTGAAAAAATTAGCCGTACCCGTTTTACACAATTTAGATGCGCACCCATGGGTGCACCCGTTTTACAAAGACCCCATAGCGCATTGAATGTTTTATGATACGAGGATAGGAGCATCGTGGGCAGAAAGTCTAACAAAAAATTATGTGATCAACCGCTATCCATAATTTGAACGATTCTTATCAGTGGCAAGCCTAGTTTTACGACTTTCTCATTTGCATGAATGCGTGGTTATTTGTTGTTTAGTCCTTTCGCTTAATTAGCGATTGTTAAAAGAGTAGAAGCCAAAAATCCAACATTGATAGCACATCATAACCTTCATTTATAAGGCATGTATGCTTAATGCAGAATTTAGTTTGATATTGTTGTCATGCAGAGGCAACTAGTGTTGATAGCCTTATTGGCATCGGTGACTTTTTCGTTTGTAGTCAAAAGCCAGGATAGCAAGCCAGGCAGTTTTTATACACCATCCGACAATGCACAATGTTCTACGAATGCATCTAGCGCATATTTCGATGTAATTTTGGTGATTGATACTAGTGTCAATATGGGAGCATCAAATCTTAGAAAGGTATCAGTTCAAGCCAAATAGTAGGCAGCATGCGAGGGTAACGAAATCAATTTGTCGATTTTTGACGAATTTTTGATCTATCTCACTCATCACCCTGGGCGATAATGATGCAAAGCATTGGTCTTGTTTTAGATCTCTACCACGTTGTCCTTATCCTTGTCAAAATTCCCAATCGGAAACCAAATTGACATCGCACAAGGCCAACGAAACGTCCGAATCGCCGTGGTCACTTTTGACAATCAGGCAACCATCGTCGCCAATTACTCGGACATCAACAGTGTCAATGATTTGACACGAATCTTGAATGGAGTCACCGCTTCAAACATGCAAGGAGGAAATTTAGCAGAGTAAATTCCAACCATTCTTAAAAGGGGAGGGTGCAGATCTGGGGTCAATCTCGGTCGAAAATTTTTTTGCCAAAACAGCCTATACATGGATAAAATCATGCGAAAAATCGATTGCGCGCATTCCCGAATCTTGAAAATGCTTCCTTGACACTGATTCAGCGAAATAATAGTGTGTATTGAAGCGAAAATTCAACATGTACTAATTTCCCTGAATCAGAGAAGCGTTTGCAAGCTTTGGGAATGCGCACAATCGATTTTTCGCATATAGGCTGTTTTGGCATAAAAATTTTCGACCAAGATTGAAACAGATCTGCACTCTCCTTTAATTGGGAATATCAAAATTTAGAGGGTTGAATAAGGCTTTCTACATTCAAACAAATTGTACCGACGTGTTGACCAATGGATGCGCTGAAGGCTTTTATTACATGAGGCCAACGGCGATGTTGATTTTTGCGGCTTATGTTGAGTAAGGACTTTAGTTCAAGGACGTGGCCAAATCTTTTGGATCCTGCTGGGAATCGAACTTGAAAGCAATTTCTACGAGCCGACAGTCTTCGCCACTCGGACAAGCGGGCTTCTTAATTGACATTATTAAATTTCAACTATAAGTCTTACGTAAAACATTTGGATAGGAGAGGGAAGAGGGGGAGGGGTCAAACAGTGTCGGGATTTTCCTAGAGGTCATATGTGGAGGCGATCGGTCAAAAAAATTGAAAAATCCTAAAACATTAAACGCACTATGTGTGTCTGTTTGTTTGTGCTATCTTCGTCACCTAAAGTCCAATTCCGTCACGGCCTCTATCAATTGATGGGGCTCGGTGAGAGAAGAAAAATGACACCAAAATCATGGGGTTACCCTTCAAGGAAAACTTTTTTAGCCCCATATCATGTTTTACGTAAGAAACTTAATAATGTCGATTAAGAAGCCCTCATAGCCGAGTGGCGAAGACTGTCGGCTCGTAGAAATTGCTCTCAAGTTCGATTCCCAGCAGGATCCAAAAAGTTTTACCCTTGAAAAAGAAAATTTAAAAAAATAAAGAGATTAATTTATTAAATTATTTTTCGACTTTTTCCTATAAAACATGGACGAATTTAGTCTGAGTTGAATCAGTAGCCTCTGTGGTGTAGTGGCGAAGGCGTCGGCCATTGCACCACAAAGGTGTCGGTTTCGGATCACAGCTTCGATCAAAAGATTTTGCACAAAAAAGAAAACCTATATAATGATTGTTTTAGCCCAAGTGGTGTGCAAAATGTTACGGAATTGGTGAATATCGCCGACTTTTTCGACGATGGCACACCAATTACTGTGAATTTCAATACCGCTAATCAAGGCCTCACTAACATGTTAAACATGATTACCTTCAATCCATACGTGAATGCATCCATGTACAATTTTATGGGCTCGAGCGGCACGTTGACACGTGATCTTGAATGGGCTATGCTTCAAGGTAAACTGGTGATTTATACCCCCGAAAATCGGACTTTTTCGATTTTTGACAAATTTTCGAAAATGATCTCTTCCCCTTCGATATCTTTTTATTGAATTTTTAGCAAATTGCTATTGCGGTGACGATTGGGGCACCAACACATACCATTTCAACACGACTTTAAATCGCTGGCAGAAAAATGCCGAATGCATGATTTTATCAATGAGCGATAGCGCAGTTACTACTAACGTCACCCAATTGTGTGCGGACGTAGATCATCCAGAAATTCCAGGCTATGTCTTGACGAAAGAACGCGAAACCTGGCTCGAAAGTACGCGGCGTTTGAGAATAACGTTAAAAACATTTGTTTAGACAATCTATTTGATTTTCCGGGAGAATCACGTGGAAAAAGAGACGTAAAAGATCTAGGAGGAAACTATCCATTTTATCTTGGGCTTCACAAAAACAATAACTCCCAATGGACTTGGTGGAACTACGATTTAACCGAGTTTCCGGTATGTTGGTTTCAACGTTTCAATGTTAAAAAGGGCGTGTGAATCTGTCTGTATAGGGTCAAAAAAAATTTCTTGATTTTTTCGAACGAAACTCACCCTTTAATGTCTAGACATGCTCAGCGTTATGACGCGCGTCACGACGCGCATCATGATGCGTGTCATGATGCAGCGTCATGACGTGCGTCATGACATGGCGTCATGACATGCATCATGACACGCATCATGACACACGTAATAATACGTGTCATAACGCAGCATCATGATGCGCGACATGGCATGCATCATAATACAGGATTCACACGCCCCCTTTATATTCTAGGCAACGTATCTAAACTGGGCTCCTGGGCACCCTCAGGCTGGAGACAATTGTGCAATTGCCGATTCAAATGATGGCCAACATCTAGTTTGGAAATCGTATGGATGTGATCCATCAATGACAGGGTTAGGCTTTTCACTTTGCCAAGGTCCTGCATGCGATGCTACGACTACAATTTGCTGCGCGGACTGTTACTACTGTGAAATCAATCCGAACTGCGGTATTTTCCCAAAGAAAAAGGCGTTTAAAAAGCGCTCCAAGAAGGATCGTCTCATTCGAAAAATGGCCAAGGTTAACGGACGAATGGTGCGCGTTGCCTAAAATCGGATCAAATATCTCAAATAATTCTTAACTTTCGATGTATTTTTGTAGATTTGTTGATAAATTTATGCAATCATTCAAGGACCAGTTTACTTCTGTGTTTTTGATGCCGTGTGAAAGAGCACAAAATTTGGAGCATTTTTTGCTTCTACGGCACCACTTGAAAATCTAACCGTAAAAGTTATGAGCGAAACAAAATTGCGAAAAAAATTTTCAAACGAGTTTGTACATTGAAACGAAGAGCTTGTACCCAGAGAAGCCTAGGTTATTTTTATATACCTAGTGAGAGATTAACCAAAACATATAAGTTAGGCCCCGAACCTTTAAACTTGTGGAGATATCGAGGTGTCATTTTCTCAAAAATCGTCATTTGGACCCTTTTTTGTTTTTATCACAACTTTTTTTCTACTGAAGCGTTTTCTACAATTTAAAGCACGTTTTCATTGCCATTCGTCCTCCTTTCCAACGACACCTCGATCATGATTCTAGCATTTATAGTTTCTGAGAAAAGTTTCGTTCTTTCTATTAATAACGCTTTTTGACCCCATCAAAAATTCACTTTTTGGGCTCTAGCTCGAAATTTTCTCACTACACGAGCTCCGAGTTGCACATAAAAATAAACTAGAATTTTTGGCCGACATCCCTGACCAAGTCACAATTCAGAAGCCGCATACCCAAAAATGTAAAAATTGCTAACAAAGTGCGCATGCGGGGTTAAAGAGTGCGGCACTTCGCGCCGTGACGCACCCTTTAATCCCCCGCGAAATCTTAATCCCTCAGCGCTCGCTCACTCCCTCCTGTGGGGCTACGCTGGGCCGAAGAAAAACGTGCCGCGAAAAAAGACTCGGAGGTCACATTACGCCACCATACGACAAAAAATAGTAACAATATTTTTGTAAAATAGTGTCTGAGAAGTGAACATGCGGCTACAATTCAAAAAATGGTTTCAATATATTGTTGAGCCCTAGCACCAATTTTAAAATATAAGCAAAAAATGGCGAGTACACGTAGTCGAGAGAAAAAATAGTAAAAAAAATATTTTTTGTAAATGTGGGAAGTGAATATGGCCGAAAAAACCAAAATTTCCGACTTTTTAAAATTTTTTTCACTTTTCATTAGGAAAAATTTTGTTTAGAAATTTAAAAAAATTTTTGGGGTGTTGAAAAAATTTTGGGATGTTGAAAAAAATGGTGAAAAATTCTTTTTTTTCGTTTTCAGCCTGGGGGATACTGCACAAATTTATGCAGAATCCCCCCCTAGAGGGAGGGGGGGGGATTCTGCTAGGCATACACGATTGTCCATTATCAAACGATGATGAAATTGCGTGGCAACAAAAAACATAAGGATCTCCCTGATGTTTTTTGCCATTTAAAAAAATTGTTGGAAAATTCTCTTATATTTTTTTCAAATTATCCAAAATTTTCAAGTTTTTTAAAACTTTAACCTATTTTTTTAAAAAGGGGCCCTTATGGTTTTCGAAAAATTTTGGAGTTGTGCCCCCTGAAAATTTTCCCTTGTTACGCTACTGATTGCCACGTTGAATTTCCACACAGAACAATTGCCAACCCAATTTCCACAAAGAACAATTGCCACGTAGAAAAATTGTCACAGGGGTCACAAGTTTTAACCCATATGGCAATGTTTTTATGTGGTAATTGTTGTTATGTGACAGTTGTTCCGTGTAGCAATTGCTCGTGTGGCAATTGTTCTGATGTGTAAATTGTTAAAATGTGGTCATTGTTCCATGTGGGAATTGTGGACAACACACAAGCCACATTTAAGTTATCCATCTGTATTTTGGCAAGACTGAAAAATTCTTCAACTACCCTATATTTTTGATCATTTTGTTCCATGTGACCCAATGGGCAGAAAGTCTGATAATCATAAATCATTTGATCAACCACTGTCCATAATTTTAACGATTCCTATCAATGGCATGCCTTTGCGTGGTTATTGTTTAATCCTTTAGCTTAATTAGCGGATGTTAAAAGAGCAGACGCCAAAAATCCAACACTGATAACACATCAGATAACACACTTTTCTTTATAAGGCATGTATGCTTAATGCAGAATTTAGTTTGATATTGTTGTCATGCAGAGGCAACTAGTGTTGGTAGCCTTATTGGCATCGGTGACTTTTTCGTTTGTAGTCAAAAGCCAGGATAGCAAACCAAACAGTTTTTACACACCATCCGACAATGCACAATGTTCTACGAATGCATCTAGCGCATATTTCGATGTTATTTTGGTGATTGATACTAGTGTCAATATGGGAGCATCAAATCTTAGAAAGGTATCAGTTCAAGCCAATTAGTAGGCAGCATGCTAGGGTAACGAAATCAATTTGTCGATTTTTAACGAATTTTTCAGGAATTTTTCGATTTTTGACGAATTTTTAGATTTTTGAAAAATGCTTAAAAATTGAAAAATTCCTCAAAAATCGAAAAATTCGTCAAAGATTAAAAAAATCGAAAAAAGTTCGTTAAAAATTAAAGACCTACCTAATAGGCATGTTTTGGTTAAAATCGAAAATTTGACCGAATTCTTGATCTTAGCCGATGGTTCGCTAGTTGTACAATTTGGGGGGGGGGATGGTTTTTAAATCTCTGGTTGAAACGAACTTTATCTATCTCACTCATCACCCTGGGCGATATACATGCAAAAAAGAATGGATCTTTTTTAGATCTCTACCACCTTGTCCTTATCCTTGTCAAAATTCCCAATCGGAAACCAAATTGACATCGCACAAGGCCAACGAAACGTCCGAATCGCCGTGGTCACTTTTGACAATCAGGCAACCATCGTCGCCAATTACACGGACATCAACAGTGTCAATGATTTGACACGAATCTTGAATGGAGTCACCATTTCAAACGCACAAGGAGGAAATTTAGCAGAGTAAATTCCAACCATTTTTAAAAGGGGAGGGTGCAGATCTGGGGTCAA
>OZJO01014520.1:0-10337 GCA_900406225.1 Acrobeloides nanus | reverse complement strand
AGAAGGAGATGTGAGATTAGTCGTGTTGTTGTTGTCGCGCACGTAGAACGCACGGCCAGGGAAATAAACGGATTCCGACCGGGGATCTGCGACATTCTAAAAAGCGCGTTGGGTGGCGACTCGTCCATCTTGGCTATTAGCTAGAGATTTTTGAGGCAATTATCGGTGATGAGGAATTTTTGGGAGAAGAATTTTTTTTTGAGAATGTATAAACTCTGTCTTACTGGAAAGATTCCTAGCTGAGCATAGACGAATGGTTAGGACGATGGCCGTTCATGTTATTGGCGCGGGTTCGATCCCCACCAGGGTCGAAATTTTAATTTTAGCGAATCAAGAAAAGTTGTAAAAGCAAACCCCCCATAAATTATATAAAAAAATTTTACCTATCTTTTTTTTGATTTTGACTTCACAGGGATCGAACCACACGTGGGCTGTGGGGTGTCGTGTCGTCAGGGCAGGGTCGGAGGGCTGTGCCGAGGGATCAAGGGAGGGAGGTCGTGCCGAGGGGTCAAAGGAGGGGGGTCGTGCCGAGGGGTCAAGGGAGGGGGGTCATGCCGAGGGGTTGTGCCGGATGGAGAGAGGAAAGAGGGTCGTACCGGGGAGAGGGAGGAAGACCAGGATTGTGGGGTTGTGCTTTAAAAAAAAATGACGACAGACCACGCGCTCACGTGTGGATCGAACCCTCGATGTTTGGGAGATCACTTGCTCCTGCGCTACGACACTAATCGTAAAGCTCGCCGTGAAAAAGGGTTGTATAGAATTTATTCAAACTCTTCGAGTGAAAACACAAATCGAAATTTACACCTGCCGATTTTTTGACGCAACCAAATGAATGTTGTGCATGCGAAAAGTTCATTTGTATAATTTTTTAAGGCTTCTTCATGTCTTCCCTTTTTTCATGTATTCTTATGTGTCTTCTCTTTTTATGGCTTCCATGTTTTTTTGTGCGTATCTGATTCAGGGAATGGGGATGGGTGTATTAAAGCGAAAATCAAACGTTTTCGGATTTTTATGAGAAAACCGTCGATTCTTAGGTTTTTCTAGGCGGAAAATCGATTGCGCACATCCCCGAACCTTGAAAACGCTTCCTTGATCCTGATTCAGGGAAGAAATCGGTGTATTGAAGCGAAAATCTGAAAATGTTTGATTTTCGCTTCAATACACCGATTTCAATCAGGGTCAAGGAAGCATTTTCACGCATTCGGGAATGCGCGCAATCGATTTCTTGCATAAAATTAGCCCTAGAAAAGTCATTTTTGCAAAAATTCAAAAAAAAATTTTTTCGGAAGTGCTGCTGCAAAGTTTACCCCCTTTAATATCCGGAAAATTCATAAAAAATTGAGCATTTTTTGTTTTTACGACAACTTCTGAATCGCTCACGTTGTTGAGATAGTTACGTGCGAAGTTGGCGATTTTTGAAATTTTTTTGTTTATTACAACGAAAACATGCACCTGGATGTTTCTGCAGGAATTTTTAACTTGCACCAATTCTCAATTTAAGTTAAAAATCTCACCTTCATCGAAAAATGGTATAGAAAAGGGTGCTTCGATCCATCGACTGCGTGCATTCCCGAAGCATGAAAACACTTCCTTGACCCTGATTCAGGGAATGAAGTTGGTGTACGGGCGAAAAAATTTTTTTCAATTTTCGCATCAATACACCGAATTCATTCCCTGAATCAGGGTCAAGGAAGAAAAAAATTTTTAAACAAAAATTTGATTTTGAGCAAAATTTTCGATTTTTGAGAAACAAATCATTCATGCTTCGGGAATGCGCGCAATCGATTTCCCGCATAAAATTACCCCTAAAGTCCGTTTCCTCCGCCAATGGGAAATAAAGTCCGGGGACGATAGTCAAGTGGTCCAAGGCGCCGCCCGTCCGATCTGGCAAGTTAAGCAACATTGAGCCCCCAGGTTCAATCCCACTAGGACAAAATTTTGATTTTCAAAAAAATTTCTTTTACAAACAATGAAGCAAAAATTTTTTGCTTCATTGTTTGTAAAGGAAATTTTGCTTAACAACGTTGCTTAACTTGCCAGATCGGACGGGCGGAGCCTTAGACCACTTGGCCATCGCCCCGGACATTTTTTCTCATTGGTGGCAGAGATGGACTTTATATAGATCATTTTTAGTAAGAAAATTTTCCAGTCCTAAAAAATTTTTTCAGACCCAAAAATCACAAAAATGCACCTTTTTAACCCACCCTGTAGATTATGGAAGCTAATTCTCGATAAGTGTTGTCCAGGCAACGGTGGAACTCGGAAGAAAGTGGATGGCACCCCCGCCGTGCATCCAAAGCCCGATGTCGGACAAGAAGAACAACTAATAAGAAGTAAAGGAAGAATCGACCTCAACGTGATTATTTGATGTGCTCACGATGTTGCTTTGCTTTTCTTTCGATTCTCCTTCTCATTAATGGGCTCGGTGTCGCTCGCAAATTTTCTCGTGCATTCATTTTTTAAAACATAAATTAGTTATATATACTCGAGCGTAATTGATTTAGAGTAAGGAACTATTCGACAATTTGTTGACGTTGCCTTGTTGTTGGGAAAAGTATCACTAGTACTCGTATTCATAAAGATCAGGATAATATCCCCCTCTTCCTCCCGACTACTATAAAAATTATATATTCGGAAAATTCATGAAAAATGTAGCATTTTTTGTTTTTACGACAACCCCTGAATCGTTGTAGTTTTTGAGATAATTGTGTTTGAAATTTGAATTAGCGTTCATGTTTTCGTTGTAATACACAAACTTTTTTGAATGTTTTGAGAAAAAATCGATTTTTTCAACTTTCAAAAATGAACATTGTAGCAATTTTTTATAACTCGCCGAGACGAATAAAATGACGCCAAAATTATCCAATTTGAACATTGTTTTACGTTATTGAAACGAAAACCCTGAATCTGAATCAGGGGGAATCTGAATCAGGGTTTTCGTTTCAATAACGTAAAACAATGTTCAAATTGGATAATTTTGGCGTCATTTTATTCGTCTCGGCGAGTTATAAAAAATTGCTACAATGTTCATTTTTGAAAGTTGAAAAAATCGATTTTTCCGCCAACAAAATTCAAAAAAGTTTGTATATTACAACGAAAACATGAACACAAATTCAAATTTCAAACGTAATTCTCTCAAAAACTACAACGATTCAGAACATGCCGTAAAAACAAAACATGCTCCATTTTTAATGAACTTTCCGAATATCTAATTTTTACATGGAGTTTTGTTTCCGAGTAGACTGGTCCTTTAACTTATTTAATCGTTTTTTTCTTGCTTTTTTATTCTCAAATTTTATTTCAACAAGCAACAATTCACCTTCAATCTCTAGGAACAATACAAAATGGCAAAGGCAAAAAAATGTGCAATTATCTTGGAAAATTTGTCGAAAAGCCGCCATTTTCATGAACGCTTGTGTTCCATTTTTCGCGAGTGAATCATTTTTGAAAAAATTATTTTGTTCATGAAGAAATTTGGAATTTCAATTAGCCATGCAAAAAAGGTCAGAAAAGTGCGTTCGAAAAATGACGTCAACAATTTGTTTGAAAAAATTTGAAAAAGGATAGATCAGAGAGGGGGAGGTCCGTTTTTGAAAATTTTTGGTTTTTCCCGAAACCAAAAATAATATTACCATCTTATTCCACGCATAAAAATAAACAAATATTCAAAAAAATTTTCATCAATTTTGAATATGGCAAAAGAGTTCGCTCATAGCGGGAACGAACCCGTCCCTTCAGCATTCTAACCATTTGACTATGGGCTTGCAAAAATATTGAAATTGTCACGGGAACGGGATATACATAGCCAACACTTTTTATATATCTTGCCATGAAAAGATTTGTGCAGGATGAATAAAAAAAGTGCATTTTTTGAGCGAAAATTCGATTTTTGAACAAAAGCTTATACACCAACTCCATTCCCCGAATCAGGGTCAAGATAATTTTTTTATGCTTAGAAAATATGCGCAATTGATTCCCCGCATAAAATTACCCCTATATGGGTCAGTTTTAGTAAAAAAATTTCCGGCCCCACAAAAAATTTTTCGGGCCCAAAAATCACAAAAATGAACCTTTTTTTAAAACTCACCCCCCGTAAATAAAAATGATTGTTTACGTTCTTATCGTGCGATGTTTATATTTATCCAATAGCAAAAAGAAAATTTGAATCATTTTCTTCTTGACTAATTTCTCATAAACGATCATAGGAAAAGACTTTTGGTTCCGCAAGACTTACATCTTAATGCAACTATATTTTTTTAACCATTAGCTTATTGAAAAATTCACCTTCTTTTAAAAATCAGAAATTCTGTTCGAAAGTTTACCATCGAATAATTTCATTGTCGAAATTCGATAGCAGAATCATTTCAGACTAATTGAGTTGCCTGATTTGCAACAAATATGTTTATTGACACGAACGTGGCGAAAGTTATGTGGCAAAAGTTATAGTTTTTTTGCAACGTGGCGAAAAGGGTGCGTTCAAGCATGTTGAAAAGGTTGTTGAAAAGTTGTTAAAAAGTTGGGGGCAAGTTCACCTGGTTGCTGCCACTTTAACATTGACTAAACTCGGCAAAAAAATTTTTTATTTTCTTCCGGAGATTGCCCATTTAGGGGTAATTTTATGCGAAAAATCGATTGCGCGCACTCCCGCAGCCTCACCCCGTAAATAAAAGGATAGATCAGAGAGGGGGAGGTTCGTTTTTGAAAATTTTTGGTTTTTCCCGAAACCAAAAATAATATTACCATCTTATTCCACGCATAAAAATAAACAAATATTCAAAAAATTTTTCATCAATTTTGAATATGGCAAAAAGAATTCGCTAAGTGGGATCGAACCCGTCCCTGGATGCTAGACGCACAGGCGTCTGGCATCTTAACCACTTGACTATGGGCTTAAAAAAATATTGAAATTGTTGCGGGAACAGACTATAGCCGACACTTTTTATGCATCTTGTCACGAAAAGATTTGTTGTACAAGGTGAGTAAAAAAGTGCATTTTTGAACAAAAATTTCAATTTTTGAGCAAAATTCGAATTTTGAGAAAAAATTCAATTTTTGAACAAAAATCTAGTTTTTAGGCAATTTGTAAAAGTACGATTGCGCCGAACACGCCGAACGAGGCACCAAACGGGGCGCCGAACACGCCAAACGGGTCCCAATTAGGCCTAAGCCTAAAACCTAAGCCTAGGCTTAGGCTTAGACTTAAGCCTAGGCTAGGCTTAGACTTAGGCATAGGCCTAAGCCTAGTTGGGATCCGTTTGGCGTGCTCGGAGCAGTGTTGTTCCCTGGAACTCGAGGAACCAACATTAACATGCATTTATTTTACCTTTATCAGAAATTTGAAACCTTTACCAACATGCCAGACTATTCGTCAGGCGTTAATCTCTATATTCCATATCTTGTACAGGTTTAACATATGGTATTAAAGGCCACTAAAGGCATAAATACCTTTAATGACCTTTAATAGCCTTTAGTGGCCTTTAATACCATATGTTAAACCTGTACAAGATATGAAATATAGAGATTAACGCCTGACGAATAGTCTGACATGTTGGTAAAGGCTTCAAATTTCTGATAAAGGTAAAATAAATGCATGTTAATGTTGATTCCTCGAGTTCCAGGGAACAACACTGGTTCGGAGCCCCGTTTGGTGCCCCGTTCGGCGCAGTCGTACTTTTACAAATTGCCAGTTTTTGAACAAAAATTCAATTTTTGAGTAGAAATTTGATTTTTGACTAAAATATCAATTTTTGAGAAAAAATTCAATTTTTGAAAAAAAGTGCATTTTTGTGATTTTTGGGACCGGAAAATTTTTCACTAAAAATGACTCATATAGGAATAATTTTATGCGGGGAATCGATTGTGCACATTTTCTAAGCTGCAAAAATTATCTTGCCCCTGATTCAGGGAACAAATTCGGTGTATTGACGCGAAAATCGAAAAAATTTCTTTTTTCACTTGTACACCAACTCCATTCCCTGAATCAGGGTCAAGATAATTTTTTCATGCTTAGAAAATGTGCGTGATCGATTCCTCGCATAAAATTACCCCTATATGGATCATTTTTAGTAAAAAATTTCCGGTCCCACAAAAAATTTGTCGGGCCCAAAAATCACCCTTTTTTAAAACTCACCCCGTAAATAAAAATGATTGTTTACGTTCGTGCCGTGCGATGTTTATATTTATCCAATAGCAAAAAGAAAATTTGAATCATTTTTTTCTTGACTAATTTAGAAATGCGAAGTCGACATCGTAGAAAAGAAGATTGATCGTAGTTGAATTGACTTTGATTCGCATTTGAAAATTTCATTTTGTACCCAACTAAATTGTTTTTTGTTGCTATATTCATTTTTACTACTAACTAACATATCTATAATCTATGGCAAAAATGAAGTTCCGGTCACTTGCTCTCAGTTTGCGGGTATTCAATTTACGGAAGATGCATCAGGATCAAAATCCGGAGGTATGCAATTTTTTTTTTGAATGATAAGTGAATGGAACAAATATACTATTTTTTAAACTATCTTTAACATTTTTAACTATCTTTATAGTTTGTTTCAATGTATCTTTCACAGAATCCATGATTCAGGGAATGGATTCTGTGTATTGACACGAAAATCGAAAAATTCAAATTCCCGAGCAATGGCGTAGTGAGGTAAGCATCGGCTTAACAATCAAAGGGCTGGAGAGTCGATCGGGGTTCAACATTCGAAAATTTTCGATTTTAAATATCAATGCTGCGTACAAACGCTTCCCTGATTCAGGGAAGGTGGTGGGTGTATTGAAACGAAAATGGACTAAATTCAATTTTCACCACAAAACCGGCTGTTTAGGGGGTTTTCTAGGCAGGGAATCGATTGAACGCATTTCTAAAGCGTGAAAATGCTTCCCTGATTCAGGGAAGTGGTGGGTGTATTGAAGTGAAAATGAACTACACACACTACTTGCCCTGAAACAGGGTCAGGGAAGCGTAGTTAAGGTTTGGGAATGCGCGCAATCGATTCCCTGCATAGACAAACCCCTAAACAGCTGTAAGTTTAAGCCTAAGCTTAAACTTAAGCCTAAGCCCAAGCCTAAGCCTAAGCATAAGCCTAAACTTAAGCCTAAGCCCAAGCCTAAGCATAAGCCTAAACTTAAGCCTAAGCTTAAACTTAAGCCTAAGCCTAAGCCTAAGCCCAAGCCTAAGCATAAGCCTAAACTTAAGCCTAAGCCCAAGCCTAAGCTAAAACCTAAGCCTAAGCTTAGCAAAAATTCGATTTTTGCAACTTTTCACTTCAATACACAGGCCTTTCCTGAAACAGGGAAATGTTTTTTCGTTTCAAAAATGTCGAATTCGTATTTCCCACATGTTTTACCCCTAGAGAGGTCATTTCCAGAAAAATTTTTGAAAATTTTTCACGTGGGTGGCCCCTTCCCTATTGTGTAGTAGTTCAAAATTTTCTTCAAAGCCGCAAAAATTGAAATTCCACCTTGATGAGATTGATCCATGTACCCTTTGACTATAAAATGAGATCACTTACCACTGCGCCATTTTTCCGGATTTTTTCGAATTCTGTGGACATTGAAAGACACTATAATTCTATCAACCCACACACATTTGACTATTTAAAAAATATTTCAATTGTCTTATTAAGCCTTTATATTTACAAATAGAAAAATATAATAACCGAGACCAACAAAAAACCTCTTCCTCGGCTTTTCGGAGGAACAATTGCGCGGTAGTCATACCCACACACAACTTTGTACATTACTCACTTTTTATCTTGTGCAAAATAAAAATATTAACTGGCACGAACTTTAGCTTGTAACTGTCTGTGTTGTTGGGGTGGTTATTTGCTCTGTTCGTTTTTTGATCTGAAAAATTTCCCCGATTTTAAACATTTTCTCATCATCTGATAGCTTATATATTCGGAAAATTCGTGAACAATGGAGCATTTTTTGTTTTTACAGTAAATTCTGAATCGTTGTAGTTTTTGAGATAATTGTGTTTGAAATTGCTCATGTTTTCGTTGTAATACATAAAATTTTTTGAATTTTTAACGAAAAAATCAATTTTTGCATTTTTTAAATCAATTTTTGCCTCGATTTTTTAAATTTTCATAAATTGAATATTGTAGCAATTTTTTATAACTCGACGAGACGAATAAAATGACGCCAAAATTATAGAATTTGAAAATGGTTTTGAGTTATTGAAACGAAAACATGAATCAAGTTTTCGCTTCAATAACTCAAAACAATGTTCAAATTGGATAATTTTGGTCATCGCAAAATTATAGCTACAATGTTCATTTTATGAAGATTTAAAAAATCGATTTTTTCGCAAAAAATTTTAAAAAGTTGTGTATTACAACGAAAACATGAACAATTTCAAACGCAATTAATTATCTCAAAAGCTACTGTTTTTTTTCAATCTATTCGCATTAAAAAATACGACTTTCAAGGGCATCGTTTTGCCCAGAAATTGTTTTCGTTGATGCGCTCCATATTTAAGATGGTCTACATTTTCATAACCAGAATGAGTATCTTAAACTATGATTTATTGAGGATCATATTAAAGCCTAAGGCGATGAGTTTTGCTTGGAATAGTCTAGGGCTTAGGATTCTGTTAAGAATATCTTTTTCTAAATAGTTGCTAGAAGTTTTATTTCAACAAATATTGTCTAATTACTCTAAATTCGAATGTGGAAATTCAATGGCGCAGTGGTAAGTAGCGCTATGTTTAAGGGGACAAGGAAATAAGTAAGATCATGAAATTTCAAAACAAGCATAAACTCTGTTTCATAGCCTTGGAACACTGTTTCATAGACTTGGACTTAAGCTTAAACTCTGTTTCATAGCCGAGATTCGGACGCGCATGGCCGAATGGCTAGAATGCTGAGCATTCATGTTATTGACGAGAGTTCGATCCCACCGGAGTTGAGATTTTTATTTTGATCAGTCCATTTTTGGGGGTTGATATCATGTGATAGAGCACAAAATTTCGAGCATTTTTTGCTTTTACGACACTACTTGAAAATTTAACTATAAAAAGTTGTGAGTAAAAAATTGCGAAAAAAATTCAAACGAGTTTGTACATATAAACGAAGAGCCGGCACTCAGGCATTTCGTTTCAATACACAAGCTTTTGACGGAAAATTCCATTTTTGCACTAATTTTTTCAACTTTCATAAAATGAACATTTTGTAGCAATTTTTTTAACTTGCCTCGCCGAGACGAATCAAATGACACCAAAATTGTCCAATTTGAACATTTTTTGGGTTACTGAAACGAAAACCTGATTCATGTTTTCGTTTCAATAACCCAAAACATTTTTCAAATTCAATAAATTTTGCATCATTTTATTCGTCTCGGCGAATAAATAAAATGCTACAATGTTCATTTTATGAAAGCTTAAAAAATCGGTGCAAAGTAATCACATTTCAAAACAATTTTTTGGACCCAGAGAACTTTTAACTGGTCTCTGAAACTTTTATTTGTACAAACTCTGTTTGCCACCACTCAAAGATTGTTATGCATTAGCACAAGGTGTCCGGGAAAAATGGTTGCTCTTAGTAGGTCGAGTTACCGCAACATTTATTATGATTTGTGGTATAAACAAGTAGGCTTAGGCGTGGCTTAAGCTTAGTTTTGGGCTTAGGCTTGGGCTTAAACTTAGGCGTGGCTTAAGATTAGTTTTGGGCTTAGGCTTAAGCTTGGGCTTAAGCTTAGATTTAGACTTAAGCTTAGGCTTGGGCTTAAGCTTGAGCTTAAGCTTAGACTTGGGCTTAAGCTTAGGCTTGTGTTTGGGCATGGGCTTAGGCTTAAGCTTGGGCTTTGCTTAGGCTTAAAGGGGGTGTAACATTTAGGGCTTATTCTCGAAAAATCGAAAAAAATTTTTTTTTCGATTTTTTTCTAAAAACCGACTTTTTAGGGTAATTTCTAGGCGAAAAATCGATTGCGCGCATTTTCAAAGCATGAAAAATTAACCTTGACCCTGAAAATCAGGGTAAAACTGAGTTTTGACGCGAAAATTTTTTTTCAGATTTTATTCTAAATACCGACTTTTTAGGGTAATTTCTAGGCGAAAAATCGATTGCGCGCATTTTCGAAGCGTGAAAAATTAAGCTTGACCCTAAAAATCAGGGTAAAACTGCGTTTCGACGCGAAAATGTTTTTCCGATTTTCTGATATTGAATTAGACCATTGTTCCAATATTTTATTTCCTCGTTCGAACGGAGTCGATTGTTATTTTCGCGTCAAAACGCAGTTTTACCCTGATTTTCAGGGTCAAGCTTAATTTTTCACGCTTCGAAAATGCGCGCAATCGATTTTTCGCCTAGAAATTACCCTAAAAAGTCGGT
>OZJO01014519.1:0-14874 GCA_900406225.1 Acrobeloides nanus | reverse complement strand
TGTTTAGAACAGACACATGTCTGTTTAGAACAGACACGTGTCTGTTTAGAACAGACAAGTGTCTGTTTAGAACAGACATCAGCAAAAATCAGAAAATCGTAAGAAACACGCCAATTCACACCTAATTCGTATCAAAAATGCTTGATTTTCATAGATTGTTATTCCGAACTTTGTCTGTTTAGAACAGACGTTGTTCGTTTAGAACGTACAAAAATGTCTGTTTCCTTTACTCTCTGGAGTTGCTAATCCTCAATAGCACCAGAAATTCCATCAAATGAGTTAAAGGTCCAGTGCGACGAAGACTCTACCCGGAGAAATTTTTTTAAAAACAGTGCCAAATGACAGTCTATGATGAGTCTATAAAAAAGCTACAAAAAATTTCTCCAACCGTCAAGTACTTTTTGAGAAAAATCACCCCAAAGATCACGATTTTCATACATTTTCTATGTTATTGTTATTTAATTTAATGGCACTAATTATGTTGCTAGCATAGTCTAGTGGCTAAGCATGTTCACATTCATTTTTAATGCCCGGGTTCAATCCTCATCGGGAGCAAATCTTTTTTGCACTTTTTTTTGCAAGAAGTCCACTGTATATGTCCAAACTCGACATTGACTTCACTTTTACAATGAAATCGTATATGAACTTTCATTTGGCGCTGTTTTTAAAAAAATTTCTCCGGGTAGAGTCTTCGTCGCACTGGACCTTTAAGCTTAACAATTTTAGGGCGATATAAAACTAGAATCAGGAAATATCTATATATCTGGATTGGAAAAAAGTAATGGTGCCGGTCAAACGCAATATCAACTTTGTGTATGCCAAAATGGCAAGTTATTCATGGCAGCAGAAAGAGCAGATTGTAGAGCTGATAGAAATATCTGTGAATAAATATTTTTTGTTATAAACTGGAGACCGAGCGCCATCGGCGCTCGGCCTCGCGCTCCGAGCGAGCGCATGCGGCACTCTCTGTTACAACAGTTTGTATCGCACCTTCAAAAAAGTTAGTCCTACAAACAGACAAACATTACACGTTTTATATAAGAAGATAGAATAAAAAATTTAAGTAAATTATATTTGTTTTATTGGATTGTTCCAAAAATTCTGAGACTTTTTACATGAATTGAGGACCGGAAATTTTTCGAACCCTTCCAATTCAAGGCGAAGAATCCGAGTCAAGGAAGCGTTTTAACACTTCGGGAATTTGCGCAATCGAATCCTCGCATAAAATTACACATATACGAGTTGTTTAGAAAATTTTTCTGTAACAGATTCATATAAAAGTTTTAGAACTTTTGGAACAACCTAATCCTACTACAATAAACTCTCGTTAAGCGGGCCACCCTAGAGAGGGGGCCCGCTTATCGAATTTTTTAAAGCTATTTTTTGTCTTTTGAATACGCTTGTCGAGATTTTTAGGGGAGCCCGCTTAACGGGAACTCAGTGTAGTTTTTAACAAAACATCAGATAAGCGGTCCCCCCAGAAAAATGCGATAAGCGGATCACCCTAGAGAGGGGACCCGCTTATCGAATTTTTCAGGGAGGTCATCCTCCAACAATATTTTTTAATTTTCCACAACTTTATAGTAACTTTCAAAAAATGTAGACAAAAAGCATTGTTTCCTCTTCGAGAAATCTAATTATAATTATAGTACCGAGAGCCGAGCACTTCGCGCTCGGGAATGTGATTCTGATCGGTCTTCCGAGCGACGCTTCTCGTTAAAAATATATTGGTTATTACTAATGCTTTTTCTAAATTAACCTTTGCTATATCTAACTTTTTTTGAAAAAATTTTTTCTCCGATTATGATTTTGGTGTCAATCGTTTTCTCTCATCGTTCCCTACAACTTTTGCAATCACGCTCCGGGTTTATATAAAACGTTCCCGAGATCGTCCGTGCAGACATACACATATTACATTTTTAATGTAGTAGGATATTTTTGTTGTGTTGAAATGCTGTTGCACTATATGAGTTGGTATTGAAACACCTTGTACTTTTAATCATTTTTAAAATTACAAAATGGAAAATTATTTACAGAGTGCCCGTAGAAAGTTCCATTTTACCATTTTTTCCATAAATTTGGGGCCAAAAATTATTTTTCTAAAAATGACCCTAATAGGGGTAATTTGATGCGGGGAATCGATCGTGCTCATTTTCGAACCATGAAAATGCTTCCCTGTGGCCTGTTGCTGAACTCGGAAAATGGAAAATTTCGGTATTTTTACATGTATTTTTTTGGAAAATTTCCGTTTTCCATAAAAATGTGGAAAAATGAAAATGGAATATCAAAATCCATAGTCCGTTTTCCATATTGGGGGTGGGGTAACATAAAAGTCGGAGGAGGGGTAACGTGAGATATGAAGACATTATCGATCAAAAAGCGAAAAACTATAGGCAAAACATTCCTCAGCCAATTATAGTTGGTAAAAAATAAGTTTTTATGAAGTCGACATGTTGGAATCTCGAAAAATAGCTAAATTATTAATTTTTCGTTATTTTTAAACCGGATTTATATCTTTTTTATGGTATTTTACCTTTTAAAGATCGCATAAAACATGTGGAATGATTCTGACTCAGACGACGAGCGTCCACCAAGAAAAAAAGCTCGATTGCATGCTAGAATAGAATATCCGACGAATTTTCACGAGCGATTTCGCCTCACTCCATCTTTATATTTTTTATCAACTATAATTGGTTGAAAAATGTCAGGGAAGCATTTTCAAGCTTTGAGAATGCTCGCAATCGATTCCCCGCATCGAATTACCCCTAATAGGGTCATTTTTAGGAAAATAATTTTTGGGTCCAAAATTCATTAAAAAAATGGTAAAATAGTACTTTTGTGGGCCACCCTGTAACAGGGAATTATTATATATTAATTTATTTTGCTGCTTAATAAATTTTCTTATAAAAAAATCCTTTTTACTTCCAATAATATTGATTGATGACGTAGCCATTTCTCTCTATCCCTGCTGAGAAACTGCAGAATGACAATGATATATGAAAAAAGTTTAAGATTGGTATTATCATTTTGATCTTTAAACTATTCAAATGATGAAATAAGTCGCATTTTTATATCATGTTTATTGCTGCACATACTATAGACTATAGATTGGCATTTTGTTTATTTCTATTTGTAATCATTGATTCGTTTAAAAAGTTGTTGATTAAAATTTTTTATTGAGTTTTTCGAATTTCATAATTTTTGAAAATATTTTTTAGATCATTAAATTAGTATAAAGTTTATTTCAAAATGGCATCTCTAAAAAAAGCTTATTTTGGTATGCAATGCTTTTGGGGAGTCGAATCATCTTTTGCAAAGCTTGACGGTGTGCTTAAAACAAGAGTTGGTTATGCTGGAGGAACAATGCCAAATCCAAATTATTCCCACATTGGTGATCATACAGGTTTATTTTAGATTGTATTTTACTACATGGTGTATCAATGGATTAATGGGATTTAAAAATTCATATTTTTATAGAAAAAAGATTTTTTTCGTTTCTTGTAAAATGATGAGAAACCATAAGGTCTTCATATATATTCAAAAAAGTTTCAATTTTTACTGATATAAATTACAAAATATCGAATTTTTGACTATTTTAGAGGCATTTTCGACTAAAAATTATCTCGCGAAATTTAATTTTAAAGNGTCTTCATATATATTCAAAAAAGTTTCAATTTTTACTGATATAAATTACAAAATATCGAATTTTTGACTATTTTAGAGGCATTTTCGACTAAAAATTATCTCGCGAAATTTAATTTTAAAGCTTAGAAATTAAACTAGGCACAATTTTAAGTCTAATCTGATAAAAAATCCATTTTTCTTTGCATTATATGGTTTTTTCATTTTTAGGCCATTTTAGGCCTAAAAACAGGCATTTTAAAATCTCATTTTTTTCGGTAAAAATTGAAAATTTTTTATTTCTTTGAATATGCATGAAAACTCCACGATTTCTCATCATTTTGCAAAACAACCGCATGAGAAAATATTTTTCCTATCAAGAGATAATGAATTTTTAAATCCCGCTAATTTATTGATACACCCTGTACATTAAACGTATATCTGTGTGTCCAGACGATCTTGGAAACGCTTGATTTAAACCCTGGACATAAAACAAAAGTTGTAGGGAACGATGAGGGAAGACGATCGACACTACTTTTATCGGGGTACTCACTCAAAACTTTTTTTCATAAAAGGTTAGCTATAGCAAGGATTAATAAAATAGTGTTAGTAATAACTAATACATTTTTAACGAGGAGCGTCGCTCGGAGTCACAGCCCCCAAACACGGAGCGCTATGCTCCTGGTACTAAGTTTTTATTTTAAAGTACCGGGAGCAGAGCACCCGCGCTTGTATATTTTTGAAGGATACCTCCACAAAAGATCGTCTTCTCTCATCGTCTCCTACAACTTTTGTTTTAGTGTCCTAGGTTTGTTCTCGTGTTCGTCTGACAGATACACTTTTAATGTAATAGGATGCCAAAAATTGTTTCCTGTTTATTAATATTTTAATTGATTTTTTAAGAAATTACTGAAATTCAATTTGATGATTCTAAAGTTGGATATCAAAAATTACTCGACTGGTTTTGGACTCATCATGATCCAACAGTTCAGCACAAAAAGCAATACGCGTCTGCAATTTTATATACTGATGAAGATCAAAAACGTTTAGCCGAAGATTCTAAAAATAAAGAACAGGTATTTTTTTTATTGATAAACAACTTTTTAAATTTTTTTTATTTAGAAAAAATATGGCTCCAAAAAGATTGAGACTTACATCCAGCCCTTTGACAAATTTTATCAAGCAGAAGATTATCATCAAAAATATTGGCTGCGCTGCCAAAATCGACTTTACAAAGAGGTTATTTTTCAGAAATTTAATAATTAATATTTTCTTTTAGCTAAACCTAACGGATGAAGAACTTGTTGATTCTGTTTTGGCTGCAAAAATGAATGCTTATTTGGCTGGCTATAATGATTTTGAGGTTTTGAAAAAGCTTAAAGAAGAATATAAATTGTCAGAAGACCTAGTAAAGGTTGTTGAAAGCATCGCAAGAGCTGGTGGAGATCCACGTTCTTGTCATTAGATAATGATATTTCGAATACAAATATTAATTTATATTCAGTGATTTTAGTAAAAAATAAGAAAATAATCCGCAATGCAATAGTGTCTATCGGCTATGGTCCAGCTCGTTACACCAAATTCAGACCCGAAATTTGCATAATTGTTTTAATCAATTTTGGGCCCCTCTGGGGAGTAATTTTAGGCGCAGAATCCGAAAAAACTATTAATTTTTGATGAAAAATTTTTTTAAGGGGTCAAAACAGGGGGTACCCCCTATTTTTGAAAATTTTTAAAAAAATTGATATGGGTATCATTTAGGGATAATTTTCTGCATAGAATTCAGTAAAACTGTTTATCTTGCAATCAAAAATACACAAATTTCAACAAAAAAACATCTATTGTGGCAATAGTGGCTCTCATTGCAGCGGAACCCGAACAAGCACTACGAGATCCGACCTGGCATCTTTGAAGAGTTTTTGAAACTGGTTGTTAAGGTCTATCTTCTCTAATGTGATGTTTTTGTTGTATGATTGCTTACTTACTCTCTCTAGCGTTATGTTTTTTTTTGTTAAATTTGTGTATTTTTGATTGCAAGATAAACAGTTTACTGAATTCTATGCAAAAAATTACCCCTAAATGATACCCATATCGATTTTTTAAAAATTTTTCAAAAATAGGGGGTACTCCCTGTTTTGACCCCTTAAAAAAATTTTTCATAAAAAATTAATAGTTTTTTTGTATTCTGCGCCTAATTATTACCCCCAGATGAGGCAAAAATTGATTAAAACAATTATGTGAATTTCGGGTCTGAATTTGGTGTAACGAACTGGACCATAGCCGTGTCTATCTAATTACAAGATGCGGAAAAAGTTCTTGTGCACATTGACATTAAAAACGGCAAAAAAATTTTAAGATTCTTTTTACAAGCTTCACTACAGGCTTGGAAGCGCTTTGATAAGGCATCCGCGATTCTCACACGATGCATGCCCTTGTTCAGGAGTAATTTTAAATTGCTCTATCTCCCCCAAATAAAACGTAACTACATCTTTGCTTTATACTGGAGATTTAGCAAGCAGGAAATCGATTTCCACGGGTTTTGAGTGATTTCAAAATCTCCTAAGCCCTAAATTTCAAAAGTCAGCTACCGGCAACTCCATTCGTTTTTGTTGAGCGATGAGCAAATTAACCGCTGCTAGTGCCAAAAACGCATCCTAGAGAAATATTAGCTTCATGGTCCCAATTATTCCAACATCGAGCCTGAACATTTTAACATGATTGGGCATCGTCCCATTCAGAGAAATCGACAATGCGACTTTGAAAATATCTGTTTCAAAACGTGTTTATAGTAATAGTCGTATGTGTTTTGAGACCTCGTCGACCACTCATCGAAAAGCTGAGAAGCTGATCTATAAAAATTATCTAGACGCCTCTAAGCAAGTTTTATATTACATAAAAATCTTGGGATGATATTAATCCGGAACAGTGTGTGGATGCGTTTCCGAAGCGCCTTCAGGCCTGTAGCGAGCTCATGGAAGGATTCTTGAAATCTAGTTAAAAATAAGTTGTTAATTGGTGCCTAATTTTAAAAATAAATCTACAGTTGGGCACAAATACAAAGTTTATGTCATTTTTAGTCAATATATAAGCGCAAGAACTTTTGCCGCACCATGTATAATAATCGAAAAATTGGGTACTACTATCGATTAACGACCGCATTGAACGTGAATTTTTTTTCGAAAAAATTTTTCTCGATTTTTTTCTGAAAATGACCCCTATGGGGGTAATTTTGATGCGAGAAATCGATTGCGCGCACTCGGTCGTTAATCGATAGTAGTACCAAAAATTGGGTATTTTGAGGGTCCCAGGAAAAGTTTTTATTTTTGACCTCGGGCAACAGTTTTTCTTATAAAATATGTTTTTCGGCTACAACTATCGATTAAAAACGATTCTGATTGATCTGAAATGAAATCCTGGCTATGCCACTGGGTACTTGTGTTTTGATCAAATTTTGACTATGTTTCCGAGGTCTTCACCCCAAAATAACAACGAGATCGTATTTTTCAGCTAAAAAAGCCCTTTAATAGCAAAAGAAATCAAAGAAAACGGATTTTCTCGCGTAGATATAGGGAGAGAAAAATAAACTTTGTATAGTACACATAGAAGTTGTGTATTGACACGAAAACTTGCGTTCACAAAAATACTAGCACCATGAGATTCGTCATATGTAAATCTATAGAATTGAAAAAAATCGCATAAAAAACGGCATCTTGAAGGATACATAAAGAAAAAACAAATTTAACATCTTTTCCAAGACTTTTGCACTCTATTGTATATAGCTGATTTTCAATTGTAAAATTAGCACCGGGAATCCAGGCGCTACCGAGTTCGGAGAGGAGAACCTCCTCCGAGCACTAACGTTCCTTCCGGGAGCCCATCGCCTCCGTCATCAATTTTGTTATAACGAGGATTTCAAAAATATATGCTATTCTTATCGCCATTTACGTAAAATTGAAATTTTGGAGCAAAGAAATGAAGCAAGCATTTAAATTAGATTTCATATCATACTAATCATGAAGTTGTTAGCTTATGCCGAGTGTCATCCAAAAAATATGCTAACATGTTTTTAATCGAAAGATTTTTCATTTTGTAGTTTTTAAGTGACTTTAAAGATTTTTTTAACTTTTAAATTGATCTAAGTTTTTTAAAGTACCGGGGGTGAGCGCTCGCGGTTTCTCCGAGAGAGCACTAATTTTTAAACTTTGTTAAAGAATGTTAAAAATTTAACATTTTATTTGGGTTAGAATTTTTGAGGGTTACCCTCATAAAAGTGGTGTCGATCGTCTTCTTTCATCGTCTCCCTAAAACTTATGTTTTAGAGTTGAGGGTTTAAATCATGAGTTCCAGAGATCGATGACAGATAAACAAACAGACATTACACTTCTATAGTAATAGGATGATATGATTTAGGGCTTTAATCTCTTCTCACGATTATCAAATTTCAAGAACTTAAATAAGACATTATACGTCAGTCGATTTAAATCTGTTGAAATATGATCTTGATTACGTAATTTAAGCATAAAAGCATTTCTGAAAAATGAATCCCATCCGGAGACTCCCTTCAACACCAAGATTACTGCCGCCTTGCCCAGAATATGCCGTTTTATTGCAAGATGCTGTAAGATTTATATATTTTTAGTAAAATTCAATTGAGTTTGTGACATCAAGGTTAGACTTATCTGATTAGGTTTATAAATAGATTACTAGTCTGACGCACGCTTCGCGCACCAATATTACGACGATGTTACTTATGTCAACGTCGACGTTGATGTTACAGACGATTACGTTGCAAAAGTTACCCCCAAAAGTTAACTCCGAACGGCACTCCCGAAGATGCTCCCCGTTTTTTCTTTGTTGTATACTTTACTCTGGAGTAAAATTCACTTTTTACCCAATTTTACTCCAGAGTAAAATAAAATTGGATAAAAATCGAAAAATCTTTTTGACTTTGATGATTTTGGTGTCAATTGTTTTCTCTCATCGTCCCCTACAACTTTTGCAATGGCACTGTCCGTTTAAATCTATCGTTCCCGATATCATCTGGACACATAAGGATTACATTTTAAGTAGTAGAATAGGCATTTAAAAAAGTGGCAATAGGAATGAATGCACCGCACAGTTTTTTAAGGAATTTACCGCACAGGATCTTCTGCACAAGGATCGTCCGCACGGATCTTTGCACAAGGATCTTCCGCACGGATCTTCTGCACATTTTTGAATTTTTTTCTCACATTTTTTAAAGATGTTTTGCCAATCGTTTCAATAAATACGATTTTATTGAAATTCAGGCAACTTTTACAATGCAAAAAAATGTGCGGAAGATTTGTGCGAAAGATCCTTGTGCGGAAAATCCATACGGTCATTCCGTGCGGATGTGTACAGGGTGGCCCAAAAGTTCCCGCCCTAATCTTGTTATGTATATATTTGTAATATTTGATAACAAATTTTATTTAAAACCTAACAAANTCAGTTGTTTCCATAGTTCTTCTGGTGTTGCTGACTAAATACAAGGTGATCCAAAAGTTCCCGCCCTAATCTTGTTATGTATATATTTGTAATATTTGATAACAAATTTTATTTAAAACCTAACAAAAACCAATAACAACAACAAAATTTAACTATTTATTTTCAAAATGGCCACCTTGGGCATCAATGCACTTCTTCAAACGCTTCGGGAAGTCGTCCACAGCTCGATCAATGACTTCTTGAGGTATAGCGTTCCATGCCTTAACCAAGCTTTCTTCAGCGCTTCGATCGACTGATGGGACTTTGAACATGCTTCGTTTTCCAAAATGCTCCATAATGAGAAGTCCTCCACACATAAATCCGGCGAATTCGGTGGCCATTCCCCATTGTTTCGCTTCGGGCTGATGTCGACTTCGATGCATTCAGGGAAGATGTCTCTGACCAAATCTTGAGTTTCTTCTGCTCGGTGTGATGGAGCGCAGTATTGTTGAAACATCCACTGCTTCTGCCATTAACCATTACGCCAACCATATTTTCTTCGTTAGACGAACAATACCTCCTCGAAACTTCTTCATGCTAAAAAAATCGATTACAGATCAAAAATCAAATAAAATCATTAAAATATACACATAACAAGATTAGAGCGGGAACTTTTGGGCCACCCTGTAAATGTGCGGAAAATCCTGTGCGGTAGATCCGTGCGGAATTTTTTTGTGCGGTGCATTCATTCCTAGTGCCAAAAATGTGCTTTTTAAAATTTCTTTATTTTTTAAATATAAACAATTCAAACTCAAGAATAAAATATTGTTGTGCATGCAGTGTTTCCCGTTAAAATCATGACAGCTTCTCTTTAGCTCGTTAGAAAATAGACATTTTATTTAAACATTAATGATGTCATCAATTTGTCTTGANAACAATTCAAACTCAAGAATAAAATATTGTTGTGCATGCAGTGTTTCCCGTTAAAATCATGACAGCTTCTCTTTAGCTCGTTAGAAAATAGACATTTTATTTAAACATTAATGATGTCATCAATTTGTCTTGACAACTCCGAAATAAAAAATATGTCTTCAAAAAAACTTTCAACGAATTTATTGAAAGTTTGTCTAAAAATTTTTGTCTTGTCATTTAGGATTATAGAATTTTTGTCATTAGGATTATAAAGGCTCAAATGGCTATGTTGTTTCATTATTTTTTAATTAAAAACAAAGCTAAAAAAAGAGCATCATAGATTTTTATTTTGATGACGACTGACTAGAATATTCACGGTTTTCTAGCTTTTGCCTATTTAACTCCTAATTCGATTTACTAACGGCTTAATAAGCAATTTCCTATGTTCGTATCGAATTTTTATATTAGCCATGCAGTTTAGTCACCTGGTTTATTTTTTATATATGTAAGAAAAATTGACGGTTATATTTAGCTTCAGACAAAAATATCTTAATGCATTAAACAGGCACTATAACTTTTGTCACGGATTAGGTTTGTCACGCTAACTTTTGTCACGCAAAATTTTTGGCATTACTACTTTATCCAAGATTTTGTTTCTCCAAGATTTTTTCAAAAGCTTTTTTCTNATTAAACAGGCACTATAACTTTTGTCACGGATTAGGTTTGTCACGCTAACTTTTGTCACGCAAAATTTTTGGCATTACTACTTTATCCAAGATTTTGTTTCTCCAAGATTTTTTCAAAAGCTTTTTTCTCGATGAGAAAAATTCCAAATTGAATAATTTTTTTAAACCATGCAAAAATTTAGTGTAAAAAAACATTAAAAAAATTATTCAATTTGGAATTTTCCTCACCGAGAAAAAAGCTTTTGAAAAAATCTTGGAGAAACAAAATCTTGGATAAAGTAGTAATGCCAAATTTTTATCTCGGAATCCTTGAAGTTTTGAATTTTATTTTCAATTCAAAAAGTTAGATTAGATCATGAAAAAGCTCATAAAAAAATTCCGAGTCAAAATCTTTTTCCTATAAAAAGTTATGTCGTTTTCAATTTTACAAAAACGTGACAAAAGTTAGCGTGATAAAAGTTATAGTGCCATTAAACGTGTAATATGTTTCTCTGTGTGTGATTACGATCTCGGGAACGATTGATTTAAACCCGGAGTGCCATTGCAAAAGTTGTAAGGGACAACGAGAGAAGACGATTGGCACGAAAATCGGAGACAAAAAATTTTTCAAAAAAAGGATCGATTGTCTTTAGTTATCTTTAAAAGGGTGTATTTATGAATTTGGCATGGAGTTGTCTCCCTCCTCCCAGCGTTCGGGTTTGAAATAAATCGTAAAAAATTGTGATTTTTCATCAATTTTTATTCTTAAAGGACTAGTCCACTAGAAAAAGTTGCCACAATTTGTATATATTCGAAAAGTTCATGAAAAATGGAGCATTTCTTGTTTTTACAGCACCCTCTGAATCGTTTTAGTTTTTGAGATAATTGCGTGTGAAATTTCGTCTGTGTATTACAACGAAAACATTTACCTAGGTTTCAAATTCCTGATTCAATCAAAATTTGTATATTAACAAGAATATAATTTAAATTTCTTGAGCTCAATGAGACGAATAAAATGGTACCAAAACTATTCAATTTGAAAATCATTTTGGGTTATTGAAACGAAAATCTTCCAAAATTTTCAAATGTTTTCGTTTCAATAACCCAAAATAATTTTCAAAATGAATAATTTTGATGCCATTTTATTCGTCTCGACAAGTTATAAAAAATGCAGTATTTATTTTTTTCTAAATATTCAAGGATTTTGAATTATTTTCTTCTCAATATACAGACTTTTTTGATTCAGGGAAAAAACTATCAGATACATGTTTTCGTTGTAATAAACTTCAAACATCTCGAAAATGACAACGATTCAGAATTTACCGCAAAAACTAAAAAATGGTCTATTTTTTTAATGAAGTTTCCGAATATCAGCAGGGCAACTTTTTTTCCGCTCGGATCGGTCCTTTAAAGTGTAATTTTTTATGTTAAAAAAGTTATAAATTGTAGATGAAAGAAATGGCAAAACCTTCTGTCCACCTCTGTGTCCCGCGAACTTCAAGATCACTTAGTCCTGTTCCACACGGTGATAACTTAGAGCAAGATCCAAAACCTCTAATTCGATGTGCTTCTGCTAGAACTAGTGATAGTAAGATTAAAAAAAATTTAATTAATAAAATCTGTTTTAAAAAATCGACGAGTTGAACGTTCAGCTTCAATTGTAATGGCAAATAGTAAATTTTCTATTTCTCTTTTACCAGNGAGCAAGACTCAAAACCTCTAATTCGATGTGCTTCTGCTAGAACTAGTGATAGTAAGATTAAAAAAAATTTAATTAATAAAATCTGTTTTAAAAAATCGACGAGTTGAACGTTCAGCTTCAATTGTAATGGCAAATAGTAAATTTTCTATTTCTCTTTTACCAGCCCTGTCACCTTCACAAGTATTAACAATTAAGAAATCATGGAAACATATAAACACAAAAGGATTGAGTGTTGTTATTCGGCGATGTTTTCAAAGAGTTCGTTTATTTCTATTTAAAATTTATCAAAATATTTAGCTAGAATGTGTGTCTCCCGCAGTTTCTTCTGTTTTTTCCAATAGCGAATTAATGAACGAAAGCTCCGCAAGTGTTCGAACAGTGTCCGAGCATGCAAATTATTTTATGAATTTGTTAGATCGCATAACAGAAAATGATAATGTACAGGGTGGCCCAAAAAATGAGATTTTTGCGATTTTTTTTCAAATTTTTTCAAGTTTTTTAATTTTTATCAAAATAACCATACAGGGAATTTTTCTATGAGAAGTCGATTGCGCGCATTACCGACCCGTAAGAACGGCGACCCTACATATCGCCCAAAATCAGCTCGGCCAAAACACAACTCGTCCAAACTACAACTCGGCCAAAACGCAACTCGTCCAAACTACAACTTGGCCAAAATACAATTTGCCCAAACTACAATTCGGCCAAAATACAACTTACCCAAACTACAACTCGGCCAAAATACTTCTCGCTTATATCAATCGACTCTACTCAATGAGAGGAGTATTTTGGCCGAGTTGTAGTTTGGGCGCACACGTGATAAATGGTCGCCATTAGCGACCCAACGGCGCAAATTTTTGGGAAAATTGTCAATCAAAATTGATATAAAAGGACATTCAAGCAATTTTTTACTAAAACAACGGCGCAATTCCGAAAATTTGTCAATTAAAAATGGCATAAAAAGTGACAACGGCGCATATTCCAAAAATTTAGCGGATGTAAAAACATGTGTGTTTGGGCGAGTTGTAGTTTAGGCGAGTTGTATTTTGGCCGAGTTGTGGTTTGGGCGAGTTGTCGTTTGGCCGAGCTGATTTTGGGCGATATGTAGGGTCGCCGTAAGAACGCTTCTCTGACCTTGAATTAGCCTATTTCGTGCAAAATTTTGAAAAATCGATAAAAAATATGCTGATTCATGGTCAGGAAAACGTGTTTTATAATCTGGAATGCACGCAATCAATTTCTCGCATAGGAAACCCCATTGTAGATTTATTTTGGCAAAAACTTAAAATTTTTTGAATTACAAAAATCTATTTTTTTTTGGCCACCCTGTAGTTTTTATGTCTCGTTTCTATTTAAACCCTTTCTTTATTCAGGAAGTTGATAATGAACTGCGGCAACTTGGCTCAAAGCATGTCTTTTTATTAGATATGGGAATTGGTGTGCCGGATTTGGAAAAATTTGGAGAGATTGTAGCTGATGCATTTTTGAAGCTTGATGGAATACGTCAAAGCAAAGAAGCAACAAAAGCATGGCGAATGTTGATTGCATCAATTGTTGACCATATTAGAGTTGGATTTGAATCTGAAGTAAGATTAAGAAAAAGAAAAGGATCCGTATTTCCGGATGGATTTGATGAAAGGTACTATTTTTTAAAGAAGAACATTGACTATGACTAATGTTTTTTAGCCTTTATGATAGACGAAACTCCATGCCTGATCCTAGAAGACCTTCATTATCACTACACGCAAACTCAATTGATAACGTAACAAGAAAATTATCTCAAATGTAGTGCTTTCCATGAAAACAATTAAATATTTTTAAGTTTTAAATAATAACAAAAATAATTTTACATTGTGAGAATTTATCAATAAATTTTTAAACTAACAAGGAACACGTCCGAACTCATGGTCAAAATTTTTGACAAGACCTATATAGTTTTGTAGAGCATACCGAATTGCCGTCAAAAATGAAGAAATTAGCTGCTATAACTTTGGGCTATATCTATTTCCTGAGGGAGATGTAGCCCAAAACGTGATTTTCGGAGCCAAAATTAGGATTCACAAAAAGTGTATCATAAGGGAAGTCGAATTTTTTCGAATTTTTCTTTTTCGATTTTTGACTAGAATCGATTTTCCCTTGTCTCCTGATGAAATTTAAACGAAAATGATCAAAAATGGTTTTTACAGATGTCCCATAAAAAACTTTTGCAACTTTTGGGCGAGCACTTTTGCAACTTTTGGGCGATTTTTTCAAAATGTTTCAAATTTTTTAATTTTCACCAAAATAATCTTATAGGGGGCTTTTCTATGCGATGAATCGATTGCGCGCATTGTCGGACCTTGAAAACGCTTTCGGGGACGCGATGTGTGTATTGAAGAGAAAATAGGCTGATACAAGGTCAGGGAAGCGTTTTCAAGGTCCGACAATGTGCGCAATCGATTTCTCGCATAGAAAAACCCCTGTAAGGTTATCTTTGTGAAAATTAAAAAGCTTGAAAAATTTTGAGAAAATCTCTCCAAAATCGCAAAA
>OZJO01014518.1:0-66009 GCA_900406225.1 Acrobeloides nanus | reverse complement strand
AATCGACTTTGAAAACTTCAAAGTAATTTTTGACAATGTTAGGATCAACGGATTTCGAAAATTTTTATCAACACTTATTCAGCCATTGTTCAGTTACAATTTAAAAAAGACCGCATAGAAATTCGTTAGAGGGGGATGCGAGAACGACTAAAAACATTGATGTTGCATACCAAAATGAACGCTCTGTACTTCTCAATGAAAATTGCCAACAATTTTCATTGCGCCAATTTTTTCACTTTTTCACCCCAAAACATAAGGGGTCGAAATAAAAAATTCACAGTTTCGATTTTATATTGGAATCGTATGCATTTGATTCTCCATGCTTAAAAACGGTAGAAAAATACAAAGGAAATCATTCTGGACCTCAACAAGTGTTCCAATTCGGATTATTTCTAAAAATGAAGTTGAGCCATTTCCTATACCTAATTTGAAATACACCGTCAAGTATTCACCAATTAACGGGCATCAGTTGTAGGTCTCGGTAGCACAATGGTAGTGTACTTGGGCGGTAGCCAGGAGGTCCGGGTTCGAGTCCCGGTCGGGTCCGAAAACTTTTGCCTAATTTAAAAAATTTCCTATAATTTGAAATGCTTTACCCCTGAAATAAGCTTTATATACCTTATAAGGTTTACAGAGGTTATACCCAAGACAAAACAGTTTCTTCCCATATTGTCCTTGCTATTAGAGAAGATTCCATCCAAAAATTATTCAATAGAAAAAACTTTATAGCCATTTATTTCAACTATATTAACACCTAACTTCAAACGGTTATAACTCCTCATAGGTAGCTCCGATTTTCGAGATCTTAGGCTTCAGGGACGTATCCAGGATTTTCAAAATCCGCATTTTGAAGATTTTTAAAACAAACTTTTCGAGAAAACCGAGCTTTGGGTATCACAAAAATTTTGTAAGGACACTTATTTTGATAATGAATTTTATCGATTTCTAGACAGATTCGTTCAAAATCTCTTTTACCAAAGTTGTAGAGCTTGATTTCTTCTACAATTTTCTTCAAGATTACTTTTGATGAAAATCGATAGAAAAACGAGAAAATCGCACGAAAAAGTAATAACCCTTGAAAAATTTTGTGACACGTTTTGCGACATAAAGCTCTGTTTTCTTTAAAAAAGGTGTTTTAAAATGAAACATACGTATTCGGATAGCCCATATATGAGTTTGAAGACAATTTTTATTCGAAAAAATTTTTTGACCTCACCCCTTGGCTGTAGGGTAAAAAAAGCTCAAAAATCGACAAAGTCGATTTTCCGGAAATATAAAAAATTTTCTCGCGCTAATTTTGCGCGCAAACGATTCCTCAGAAAATTTGAGTAGGGGGCTAGTTGACGATTTTTGATGAAAATGCCTAGAACACATAGATTTTTGGCCTCAAAGTTTTACTTGAGCTAAAAAATTTCAATTTTTTAAGTTCTGGTAAAACTTTGAGGCCAAAAATCTATGTGTTCCGGGTGTTTTTCAAGTATTTTGCGATCAAACATAAGCAGTTTCCAATCAGTTTTTATGATATTCCACTTTTAGCCAAACTTTTGAGCACCGTGTGTCATTATAAAAATTTATATGGTTCAGAGGGTATTACGTCGAAATTTCCATAACAAAAAAGTGAACCGTGAAAAAAAGGAAGTAAAAATAACTCGATTAACTATATAATAGCCATAAAATATGATTTTGTTGACCATGAATCAATTTTACGTGTTTTGATACAATAAGGAAGTTACGTAAACTTAGAAAGATCGAAAATAAATCAAGCGTATACATCCTGGTACAAAAAGTTCGCATGGGATATTAATACATCCATAATGTATCTAATAAGATTTTTTTCTTGAAAATTAGGAAAAATTTTTTCATTTTTCGGATTTCGCCTACGATTCTTTCGAGCGCTTTTATAGTTCTCTTGAAATTCGCATAAAACGAATTAGTCGGACAAACACCAGCTAGTNAAAAATAGAACCTGGATCCAAACGCCTTCGGCGCTCAGCCTCCCTTCCGAGCGACTACGATTCTTTCGAGCGCTTTTATAGTTCTCTTGAAATTCGCATAAAACGAATTAGTCGGACAAACACCAGCTAGTCTGGCCTTGCCAGATTATTTAGTGTGACATGTTTATAACGTGAAAATTAAAAATTTTTCGATTTTCTAATTTTTCCTACCCTCAGAATCAAAAAATTCTTTCGGATTCATGGTTCCCATACCCGAAAACCCCCGAGTACAAAAAATTGTTTATTGTTGAAACAAAAATTGTTTAGCTGCACAGCTCTAGAAATCACCGATATGAATGTCGTTGAAATGAAGTTATGGGTATAGAATCCGATGGAATCATTAATTTTTGAATTGGAAGCATGTTTTCGTGCCAGTACACACGGTAATTTGTGAAATTGAACCGATTTTTCGTGTTAGCACAAACGGTAATTTTTGAAATTGCGCGACGTTTTCGTCGTCAGTACACAATGTAATTTTTGAATTTGAACCATGTTTTCGTGCCAATAGACATGGGAATTTTGAAATTGAGCCATATTTTCGTGTCATCACATACTAATGAACGTTATCGTTCTTGCCGTGTAGTCGCACGAACATTATCGTTCATGTCACTACGCCGACATTGNCATGGGAATTTTGAAATTGAGCCATATTTTCGTGTCATCACATACTAATGAACGTTATCGTTCTTGCCGTGTAGTCGCACGAACATTATCGTTCATGTCACTACGCCGACATTGGTTGAACCGAACAACTGAATATATTTTATAGTGTAATTGTATGTCTTCTTCCCCAGAACGGAAACCAAAAATAAAACTATCGTAGTCTTTATATAAATTTGTGATCATACAGGAATTTTTCTTATTGCTTCTTTTCATCTTTCGTCAAAGAAAAAAAGCAAAGACAATGAAGCTACTTTCGATCCAATTTTCTCTAGGATTTCTACCGACGAAAGAATTCACTTTGTTCGTTTTAGCTTTATTTATCCTTTTAATATTTAAGATAAAAGACGAAGCAGAAGAGGACTAAGCCACATTTAGGTGGGAGAGAATTGTGAATAAGAAAAGAAGAAAGCCATAAGATAATAGGATTAAGGATATAAATATTAAACTACAAAATTATTCAATCTTCCATCATAGGATTAGTGAGGTTAAAAATAGAGACATAAACAATGAAAAATCTTGAAATTGAAAAATTGACAGAAGAGAATTGGATTCAATCCAGTAATTAAAAAAGTGTGGAGGCGTACCCCGAGAAGTGATGCTTACGTGTCCAAATTGGCACCAATTCTAAAACACTAAAGCGCTGTGTATGTCTGTCTGTTTATCTGTTTGTGCTATCTCCGTCACCTTAAGTCCAATTCCATCACGCTCTATACCAATCGATAGGGCTCAGCGAGAGAAGAAAAATGACACCAAAATCATGGGGGTACGCTTCAAGGAAAATTTTTTAGCCCCATATCATGTTTTAACGTAAGATTATAATGCAATTTTATCGCCATTTTAACAGTTACTCTCATGGCCGAGTGGATAAGACTCTCGGCTTATATAAATCGCTTGTAGGTTCGATTCTCAGCTGAAACCGAGTGTTTTTTTCTCTGCAAAAAAATAGAAATACATATACTCGGAGTGAGGCCGAGTAGTACTCGGTGGCGAGGCTGAGCTGTACTCGGAGCGAGGCCGAGTTATACTTGGTGGCGAGGCCAAGTCATACTTAGTGGCGAGGCCGATCTGTACTCGGTGGCGAGGCCGAGCTGTACTCGGAGCGAGGCCGAGTTATACTTAGTGGCGAGGCCGAGCTATACTCGGAGCGAGGCCGAGTTATACTTGGTGGCGAGGCCGAGCTATACTCGGAGCGAGGCCGAGCTGTACTCGGAGCAAAACCGAGCTCCGTAGTACGGGTAATAAATACAACACCCTCCGAGCGCGAAACACTCAGCTCCCTGGTTCTATTATAAATATGCGAATTTTGAGAACAATAATAATTTATATTGTGCTCAAAATTCGCATATTTATAAGTCTAGTTTGAAATTTGACACCTTCTGGTGCCAAAATTGACACTTGATTATCACTCATCTATTGGGTTCATAATCCACACCTTGGCTGAATGCTCCAAAATCCATGTGTGATGAAAATTTTTGAAAAGGTTCAAAAAGTTCAAAACAAGCCCTTACTTTTATTCGCCGGTACTCATGCACTTAAGGAATTTCAAAAAATAGAGATCATAAAGAACATTCTTCCCTTGTTTGGCACAACAGGATCTTTTGTTAAACACGTTTTTTCACTTTCCCAGTTAGATATTTCCCGAGGACACAAGGAAGATCGTGTGCAAACATAAATTTAGTATGAGAAAAAACACACTGGTACTCGATCTTTGTGTCGAATTACATTCTTAGAAAATTTTGGTTTCGAAAAAATGTGAGAAACTTTGATTTTGGAGTCATTTTTACGCAAAGGGTTGGGATCGAAAAAAATTTTTCTCGGATTTTTCGAAACCACGCTAGTTCTTCATATTGAAATACATCGGCCAGATAGAAATTTTGGCCGAAAAAATTATCCAGAAAATTAAAAAATCAACGTAAAATCGAGTGTTTGAATTTTTTAGAGCAAACGGATTGACTCGAAATGACTTTTACAAATTTTCACATCTCACTAAATAAACTTAACTTGGAGTCATCTCGAACCGTTTCACACTAATCTTTTCTAGGTTTGAGTGTTCAAGAAAGGACCATGGTCATTTGCCCCCTTCCTTCAAACTTGTAGAGGACATTTTTCTGAACAACTTTTACCAAAAACATAATATCTGAAAACTTCATTTTCATGGAGAAAAATGGCAAAAAAATTGTAAAATTTGAAATTCTGTGTATTAAAACGAAAACTTGCCACCATGCAGATCGTTTCAACACATAGATTTTTGAAAACGAAAACTCTGATTCATGTTTTCGTTCCATTTTTGCATCGATTTTTTAAATTTTCATCAAATGAACATTGTGGCAATTTTTGTATAACTCTATGATGAATAAAATGTCTCAAAAATGATGCAATTTGAAAATTGTCTTGGGTATTGAAATGAAAAAAATGAATCAGAGTTCTTGTTTCAATAACCAAAAAAACTTAATTAGGCAACTTTTTCCGGCCGCTCTGTATTAATCAAATTGCAAAAAAAGTTCACCAATGAGAATTTTAAATCCCATTAAAAAGCATTTTCTCACATAAACTTTTTGTGTGTCACATTTTTTCCTGCTCTATAGGTCAAAATTCAAGCTTTTCGAAATTAAAATAGCACAAAGTACAATAACCAAAGGCTGAATTTCCGGTTAAAACTTAAAAATTCCCATAAATGTCTTATGATTTTTTGAAATAATAAATTTGTATGATCTGTGAATTGTTGACTAAAGTTTTTTGTATATTTATATATGTTAGAAACCAAAATGAACGTTGCCCTTGCGTGGGTGGAGGGGGGATTGGCAGGCACGTATCTAGGCTATATTTCAAGATATCAACTTTTTCAATTTAGCGAATTACGGGTTGAAACCTATATCAAACGACTCCTCGATCCCAATAACCTAGGAAGGGGGGGGTTGAGCATTGTTTTTTAAATTCGATCATCTAACCCCTTATTTTGGGCCTAAAATTTCAAGGGCCAAAATAAGGGGTTAGATGATCGAATTTAAAAAACAATGTTCTTAGACCCCCTTAGAAGTGCCAAGCCGGCCTCGCATGATAACATTTTTACCGACCCTGAGCAGACTAGGCTAGTCTAAAAAATACCGGTCTAGCTAGTGGCGTAGACAAGGGATGACAAGTGCCCATTAAAAAAATTCCTTTCACATAAAGCTCCCTAATTTTTTTGGAAAAAATCAGCCTTTTTGGGGAAGTTCCCCCCCCCCCTAACCGACGCTCCTCCCTACGCTACTGGGACTAGCCTGGCCCGAAACCAATTGAGCGGCCTGGGGCAGGCTGGCTGGTCCGTCAAAAATTGAGGGCTAGGTGGTCGTAAAGGAAATCGATTGCGCGCATTACCGAACGTTGACGCTGACTCATATTTTTGTAATAACCAAATTTCTGTATTTTTCAACTAATGGTAATGGGGAAATGCGAATTGTTGAGGACGGCGTTAAATTTTTTATTTTTAAAAATTTTATTGGACAAAAATAGAAGGTTCACGGTATATTGTCAACATGTTTTGGCTTCGCTATCGGAAGTTTTTAGTATGTTCTTAATTTCCGTGTTAAAAAATTTTTCATTAGATAAAAAGATTAAATTATATTTGATATAAAAAAGGATATTTGCGTCGGCTTAATTAAATGAGTGGATGCCAGGCATGGGTTCTAGGAAAAGATGAGACGAAATTTGTTGTTTGTCAGAAAAAGATAATAAGTTAATAACATTCTTTTGAACATTTTTTTCAAAAGCAACAAATCTGACTTCAAAAATCAGATTTTAGAAGGAGCAAAAATCAGCAAAATGTTAATAATTTTCCATTATATTTCTTATAAATTTGACAAAATTTCGCATCTCAACAATCAGAATTGAGACTGGAAATTCAGCATTTTGCCAGATTTGACATCTCAAAATCAGCACTTTGCAAAAAAATCAGCAGACTTGGCATCCCAGGATTTAACTGTGCTATTCATACTGTTCAAACTCTTAGAAAAAATGAATATATAGGATATTAGGCTATTTTACAGGATAACAGGAAAAATTGCCCCTCATTAATTTTCATAGACAGAATTTATACTTCCGTCGCGTCGCAGAGCAATTACGTTTATAGTGCGAACAATTTTCTCAATGTCGTTTATAGTTGCTGTCGCACGACAGCCTATGACATCGTAAGTGCTGACTATGCGACGCGACACAAGGCCGAGTGGCAAAAAATTTTGCTCCAAGAGGGATTCGAACCCGCGACCTTGTGACCACTAAGCCGCTGCTTTGTCACTGCACCACCAAGGCTTGTTGATAGAGAAACGTCTTTTCTTACCAAGTACTATCGCGCGACATAAAAATGCACTGTTACACGACACAAAAAGCACTGTCGCACAACAGACTATAAACACGACTCGCGACGCGTCGCGCGACATAAAAAGCACTGTCACGCGATAGACTATAAACGCCAACTCGCGTCGCGCGACGTGTTGCGCGACACACAAAGCACTGTCGCGCGACAGACTATAAACGCGACTCGCGTCGCGTGGCACAAAAGCACTGTCGCGACGGAAGTATAAATGGTGCCATAAGGATTTTTCTTCAGAACAGAATTTTTTTCACAAAAAGTAATGTCCTACAAAGTTGCTACCTGAGATCACGACGAACAACTTTGTAGAATATCACTTTTTATAAAGAAATTTCTGTTACGAAGAAAATCCTTATGAAAATTAATGAGGAACAACTTTTGCCGGCAACCCTGTAAAATAGTCTAATATTCTATATTCATTTTTCTAAGAATTTGTACACTATGAATAGCATAGTTAAATTCCTGTCCATTGTTGTTAACTCGTTGTTTTTTCTGACAAACAAAAAATGTTGTTTCATCGTTTACTGGAACCCACGCCTGGAACTCGCTCTTTTAATTAAGAAGCCTACGTAAATATCCTTTTTATATGAATATAATTTAATCTTTTTGTCTAACAGAAAATTATTTTAAGCACGAAAATTAAGAACATACTAAGAATCACTTCCGGTAGCAAAGCCAAATATGTTTGCAATATACCGTTTATAGGTTGGTGTTTCGGGAAATCACGAGCTCAGGATTTTGAAGAAAAATTTTTTTTTTTAAATTTTCGTTTCAATAATAAATTAATATTGAAAATCAGGCAATAAAAGTAAAGAAAATTTTTCTGAAAAATACGTAATTTTCAAAGTGCTACTCCTCCGCCAAGTTAACAGATTTTTGAGAGATTTTTTCGCAAAAATGAAGAGGAACATAGATCGGCAAGGTGGAAGGGAGGGGACCCCCGATGAGGTGATCCCCCACCACCTCATTAAATTCGGCTAAGATGTAATAAAAAAAGGACCTTTGTTTAGCTTGAGGTAGTCTTCTGATACCCAATTTTTATGGACCACCTATATATTCCATGAAGTGGTCCTCCTCAATTTTGGGTCCATGTATGGTCCCCTCCCTTCAATTTTGGGTTCATGAGTGAGTGGGTCAGGGAGAGACTCCCCCCCCCTTGTTGACCTATGAAGAGGAAATCTAGCTCTACAACACCAACATTTTATTCAAGAAAAAAGCAAAATTTGCAAAATCGAAGACCTTGGTATTGTAGAGCTAGATTTCCTCTTCATTTTTGCGAAAAAATTTCTCAAAAACCTGTTAACTTAGCGGAGGAGTAGTATTTTGAAAATTACGTTTTTCTTTCTTCAAAATCCTGAGCTTCCCGAAAAACAACCTATAAACAAAATTAATGAGGGACAACTTTTTCCTGTACTTTTTTTTACAAAAACAAACTACTGAGCGCCCCCTGTCGTACCTGTGGAGTTTGTAAAAAAGTTCAAAAAATCAATTTTCCTTATCGAAATTCCCTCATGTATCTGTTTTATGAAATCATATATACGTAGGAATCATAGTCATTCATATACGCGTAGGCAATTTTCTATTATCTTCTTATTTTTCATTTTCAAAATTTTCGGAAATTAAATAAGATTATAGTAGACTTTCTTTTGTTCAGCAAGAATTCCTTTGCTGGTTTCCATGTGTAGGACTTTTTAAATAAAAAATGGAAAAAAGGTTTCTCGAGTCGAGAATGTCGACCTCTTTTTTGGCATGTAAATGCTACTTTAAAACAATTAACTACCTTTCTAGTTAATTAAAAATGTTTTATTCTTCACCTTAATAACTTGTGTTAATAAGGCATAGTTTTGCATACAGAAATTAGATCACTACAAAAATCTCAGAGTTTGGAAATGGGCCCGGGGTCCATTTGGGTCCCAGGAGTATCGGGCCCCATGGGTCCCTGAGACCCCCATCGGGTCCTTGGGTCCAGAACCCAAAGGATACCATGGAGTTTTTATACTTTCACGAATTTTATAATAATTCCATTAATTGTTGTAGGGCATAGCCCAAAACAGCCTGAAGTTCATTTTCAGCTCATTTGGGGTTGTCTTCGTGGATAAATTCATTTATTAAAGTTGTCTGATTCAATAAAAAGTTGAGTATTGAAGCGATTTGTAAGACATTACAAAATTCAAAAATTTTTTGAGAAAATGAATTTGGAATTTTTCTCCACGATGATAACCCCAAATGAGCTGAAAATGAACATCTAACTATTTTGGGATACATCCTACAACACTATGGCGGAATTATTGGAAAATTCGAAAATATAAAATTCCATGGGGTCCTGGGTCATAAAGACCCAAGGGACCCCAGATCCAGTGGGGTCCCGGGATCCATGGGTCCAGGACCTCATGGGGTCCTTGAGTCCATTGGACTCTGTTCCCTTCCGGACTCAATTCAGAGTAAACGTTTAGCAATGCGCGCAATCGATTTCTCGCATAGAAAACCCCCAAATATGATATTTTGGTGAAAATTTAAAAATATCTCTAAATTCCGTTTTTTGGGCCACCATGTATAATCTTTTTCTTGTTTTATAGGTTAAGATGGACTTTGATATAAGTTATTTATATAAGAAAACGGATTAAGGGTATGCCTCACGCGATCATATGTTTGTGATGCACAACTAGCCCGGAAATGGGAAAACTTAAGACCATCTTGCCAGTAAAAAGTTCTCAAGATGGCATTCCTCTCAAAACAAAAGGAAATACCTATCGGAAATCCAGCTTATTTGAACAGATAAGCTAACCCTCAAACTTGTTAAGAAAAATTCAAAGAAAAAGAAAAACTCGAAAGAAAAATCCATCTATGTAACATATGGTCAAGCGGATTAAGTTTTTATATTTAAAGGAATCTTATCGAAAAATTGTTGTTTGCTTCCATCTAATTAATTCATATGACCAAGAACATAATGGCAAAAGGAAGATTTTCTGCAACGAGGAAAAAAGGTAATGCGAAGAATGTGAAACATTTTTATCTCAACCTACTCTACATAGTTTACCAGTAGGGGGGGGGGGGGGGGGTACACAGGTACCTCAGGATGGATGGATGGATGAATGGCCTTTCAGGGGGTACATGATAAAAAATTGTATGTTGTTAACTTATATCTGTGGATAGGCTTGTCGACACTCAAAATGACGCCGGGAAAAGCAAAGCCGAACCTTAAAAGCGCTTCCCTGANATACATGATAAAAAGTTTAATGCATTCAAAGAAAAATTGTGTGTTGTTAACTTATATCTGTGGATAGGCTTGTCGACACTCAAAATGACGCCGGGAAAAGCAAAGCCGAACCTTAAAAGCGCTTCCCTGACCCTGATTCAGGGAAAATGTGTATATTAAAGTAAAATCGAAAAACCTTAAAGATGGCTATGTGTTCATAAAGGAAATCGATTGCGATTGCTGAACGTTGATTCTGAATATTGTTATAATAACCATGGTCGTAATTACGACCCCCTATCCATGTATGGGTGGGAGTCGAACCCTCGACTCTCGGCGTCAATCGTGGCGCTTTGACACTTATCCATGTTGACTTGTAGGAAAATGTGGACAATATGGTATGCATTTTACTTGAGCTGACAAGGGACGTTTTAGACATGTAAAATCAATCGTGGCAGGAAGTTGTTGGGCATACTTTACTTGTTATAAATATGCTTTTGGTTTGGGTGTTTGAAGCTTCGTTGCGGAGATATTGGTTCGAAAACTTGATACAATTACAACTTGATTAAATTTGAACATTTCAAAATAATAGCAAGTATGGTCGAGTGGCAAGTGACTCGCCTGATAGTCGAACGGCGTCTGGTTCGATTCCCTTGTGCGTCAATTTTTTTTTGCATTTATCAAATTTTATTATTTTTTCATTTTTCTCCTCAACGAAGCTTCAGACACCCAAACCAAAAGCATATTTATAACAAGTAAAGTATGCCTAACAACTTCCTGACAAAATTAGAAAAAAATCGATTTTACATGTCTAAAACGTCCCTTGTGAGTCCAATGGTGCATCCGTTTTTAAACATTCTTCAAAGGTAAAAGATTAACTGTTTTCTATCGCCGTGTCGAAAATGGTTGAGTACATGAGAGAGAAATTTATTTTATTTTATTCAAATTTTGATAAAAGTATTTTTGAAGCCGAACTTTATCTAGCACCTGACATTTCTCCCCCGATGATTCGATTAGCATTAGTCACATGCAGAGGAGATATGTAGTATTCTAATTTTGCTCGGTCTACGTGAATAAATAACCTTCTATCATATGGCATAAAAGTCATTATTTATTAATAATAGTTTCTTAGATCGTATAGTTGTAATCTAATTTTTCGAAAAAATAGTCTAATTTTTGAAGCAAATTTCAAGAAATGGGATAAAAATAAATAGCACGGCAAAATTTTACAACTTTTTATAGTCCATTTTGCAGAGCTGGTGAAAAAAGTGGGCTATCATATAATCCGTTTCCGTGCCAAAGTCAAAAATTTTAATACACCATAGTGCAGTGGATAGATAAGCTAACTGTCCGAATTGGCAAATTAAGCAATTTTGAGACCGCCAGGTTCGATCTTATTAGGGTCAAACTTTTGATTTTCATTTGCCAATTGGCACCCTCCCTCTCGCTGCAGAGAGGGCCAAAAATCGGGATTATAAATGGGAAAGGGGGAGGGAGGGAGCTCCGGGTGGGGAGATCCTTGATGACAAAAAAGTCGCCAAGCGAAAAATTCGATTTTTCAAAAAGCTCTCTGAATCAGCTGATTTTTTGTACTCGGGAGTTTTCGGGTATGGGGAACACGGAAAAGGGCGCACAAGTCGGGTGCGCAAATGTTGAGGCGCAAATGTCGTTGTGCAATTATAGAGCGCAAATGTTGGGGCGCAATTATAATATTAGCGCGCATATGTAAGGGCGCAAATGTTGTAGCGCAAATGTTGGGGCGCAAATGTCGTTGCGCAAATGTCGTTGTACAAATGCCGTTGCGCAATTATAGAGCGCAAATGTTGGGGTGCAAAAATCGAGTGCTCAAAAGTCGGGTGCGCAAGTGTCGTTGCGCATATGTGAGGGCACAAAAGTCCCCCACCCAAAAAAATCGGCAATTTGTAAAAAAATATGCTACATGAAGATCATTAGGGTCATCTTGTACACTTATTTTCTTAGTTATGTGCCAAAGACCACGGTCTTAAACATACAAATAAATCATACGATTGTTTCGAAAAACATCAAACCCCCTTTATTGCATACATTTGTATATAAATTAAATTAATTGCAATTAGCTTTTATTAGCATATATTCTTTTTTGATATTTCCGAAGTTCCAAAAATCAAAGAAATAGAGGTGGAAAAAATAAGTAAACAAGTAGTGGGGGTCCCAAACATAACAAATCTACAACCTACGCTCAAAGAATCATTCACCCAAATTGTATATACATATTCTCGATCAAATTAAGCCCAAACACACATTTAAATTAAGGATATTTTTATTCATTTTTTGAATATAAATAATTAGTCAGGTAAGGGGGATGTTGAAAAACACCTTAGAATTTATTAAAATTACACAGGTTTGTTTATAAGATAAGGCTTCGAGTACAAAAACAAGATCAAAATAAACAAAAGAGGATAATATTATGTTTTTATAAAATGACGAATCTAAGAAGTTGTAGAGATATATAGCCTTTAAAGCCGAAAATATTTGATTTCAAAAATTCGAATATTTTCTGTTTATTAAAACGAAAACATGTACATCGTTATCATTTCTTTGTTTCAATAAAGTGTTGTTTTGACTCCTCTAGGGGTAATTTTATGCGGAGAATCGACTGCGCGTCTTCCCGAAGCGCAAAAACGCTACCCTGATACAATGAAAGGGTGGGTGTAATGAAGTGAAGACTTAATGATATCCCAACCCTGATTCCACTCTGACCCTGAATCAGGTATCGTCTTCATACTACTAATGCACGCAATCGATTCCCGGCATAAAATTACCCATGAAGGAAGCATTTTTACAGAGTGTCCAAAAATGACAATTTTTGATTTTTTGGGCGATTTTTTAAAGTTTTTTAATTTTCATTAAAATAACCCTATAGAGGGGGGGGGGTTCTATGTGAGAAATCGATTGCGTGCATTGCCGAGCCTTATTAAGGCATAGACAAGAACGGGATGGAACGATCGCTCAAACAACGCATGAACGGGATGACCAAGAACGGGACGACAATTGTGCTTGTAATTCCCCTTCGTCGTCCCGTTCTTGTCATCCCGTTTTTGTGTCCTGTTCTTGTCGTCCCGTTTTTGTTCGTCAATCTTCACTGCGTTCATGTTTTCGTTGTAATACACAAAATTTCAAAAATCGCTAACTTCAAACGCGATTATCTCTACGATAACGATTCAGGGTTTACCGTCAAAACAAAAAATGATATATATTTGAAAACCATCGACTTGACCTTGTCCATTTATCAGAGAAATATTTTCGAGTATCACTCATGCTTTCCAAATTGATCATGGTAGATCGCCTGAATGAAATTTTTAGCCTATCGAGTTTATATTTCTTGGATTTTTTCACAGAACCTTTTTTACAGACTTCCGGTAAAGAAACTTCTAAGAAAAAGCTTGTGAAAAAATTTCCTTGTTTAAGGCAAATTCCATTTTGATGCTATTTTGATTGTTATTTAAGTGCTATTTTTGGAGCTAGTTCACTATTTATGTGGCACTTATAGTTCCCTATTTTTATGTTATTTTTAACTGAAACTCAACAAATTTCGTTTTTATTCAATTTCGTGTGAATTTCGGCGTGCATATTTCTGTACACAAAATTCATTTAGTCATCTTAAAATAGACAAATTGTCTGCTTTCTTTTTTACTATATTTTTCCTCGAGTTCAATATGAGACATATGTCTATAAAATACAAAAAAGAACGACGACTCCGAACTCCGCCTCTTTAATCCCGAGCTTTTTCCATTATACCTTTTTTCGACTATAAGGTGTGTACATATAGCTTGGTACTACTACCGGTCTCTGCCGTTTGGTTTTAAGAAGCGCCGCCCTGATTTTGTACGAAGACCTTCCTTCCTTGCTTCCCTCCCAGGTTCGTATTAAAAGTTAGTGCATACACTCACCAATTAACTGACTGGCGAGTGACCACTTCGCTCATAAATTCATCTCTTTTTATATAGTGCTGCTTATTAAGACTATGTCCATACTTGGCATAGGTATAGCCCCATTGATGCTCTTAATATTATTTCTGATATTGGATTATTTGACATTCTTCGCTAGTGCTTCACCAATGCATCGTATTCGACATTGGCATGCATCTAGGCATGATGGTGATGAAATTAAACCGGTTCCATTCACTGGCCGTATGACCGAGCTAGACCAATTGAATCAAGAAGATCGAGCAAAATTATTACAAGGTCTACATTCCTATTTAGTCAAGCATGCTAAGCATAATATTGTCGACCCTGCTTCCTCTGCTTCGTTACCCGGACTCCCGGATGGGAAGCGACCCGACACGGTGGTTGTTCCCGCAAATACAGAAAGTGATAAGATTCACATGGAACGGGTGGATTACAGTCTGAAAATGGCTCAAGATGTAGCAGAAAAGCAAATTCAAAGACTCAACAAAGTTATTACACCACAATTGGATGTGTTGAAGAAGAAAGGGATAAGTGCGGCTGATGATAGATAATATATTTTCTTGATTTTTGGAGCTCTGAGAAGAGTGACATTCTCTGGTTTTTATATCTCATAGGTTTATAAAAGATCAGTAAGTTTAAAAAAAAGTTGCCAACATAATGAGACATGCCTGGTTCAAGCGTAACTTAAAACATGAAAATTTTTGTATAAGGAATCAGGGCTAGCGTTGTAATTATGGGGGAACCCTCCTCCCAAATCTGAAACTTTATAAACTCCCCTCTAGGGTTTCAAAAGTTGATCAAAACCGTTCGACTCGACTTGGCACGTTTGTTTCTGTCTGAACAAAGTCTGGCGCCAAGAAAAGAGTTTTTCGAAAATGATCCAATTTTCGACTTGACCGACTTCTAGACACTATCGACTCGACTAGTTTCGACTTTTAACCGACTTTCAAATTGTTCGATTCGACTTTTTATCGTCCAGTTTCGGCTTTCGAGAAAGGATCGTTTTCGACTTTTGAACTCTACCTCAAATCTGGCCAAAATTACGACGCTGGTCAGGGCTAAAATTTTTGAGACTTGCACCTCGGATAGTGAAAGTACGTTCAAAATTCGCATAATTTCTTCTTACTTCCCACTTTCCAAGGTGCGCACATTTTTTTTGAAAAATTACATGTGATTCGAATTTTGTAATGTCGGTGACTTCGTTTCAATATACAACTTTTGATTGAATCAGGCACAAGATTTTTACACGTACAGATTTTCAACGTAATAACAAATTTGTTGGCAACTTTTTTTAGATAAAACTGGTCTTTTAAGTTTCTTGTTGTTTCTCATGCCTTTTTGAAAACAAGTGGTTTAGCTTATAAACATGTGGTTTAGCTCACGTTTAGACTTAATCCAAGTTCAAATGGTGCAGGATTGTATTTTTGATAACTTATAATCCACTGAATTTTGTCACCATGTAAAAAAAATTCGGCAAAGATTAGAAAAAGAAACATGTTAGAAAATTGTTTCTAAGTATATTAGCCATGTTTTTTGTATGTTTAATCACGATTTTTGATGTGCTAAACATTTGCCGAGTTTTTCTTATGCCAACAAATTCTCTTATATGTATTTTTAGGATACTGCTAAGCTTTTGAAACATAGATGGCCAAGGGTGGTACCCATTGACTATGGGGGATGGGGTTCGAAAATGGAGTACCAACAACAAGTTTTGTCCAAAATTATACGCTTGAACTTTTATGCTCCCTATTTAGCCATCTATGCTTTTATCTGTATATGTTGTAGTAATGTAAAAAATGTTGTATTGACATTGACGGGTCTATAAGGTGCTCTTGTTAACTTATTTTTTATTGGGTATATGTCTATATGTATATTAGAAATTTTATATATATTTATATTATGCTTATTTTTAAAATATGAAAAAAAATAAAAATTTATATATAAAAACTTTGTTTTTACCTAACACATGAACCAAGATAGTTATCTAATAGAAATTGTTGGGATTTTTCTTTTATGCTTCCATGGTACAGTGGCTAATGCCAATTTTCACAGTTTAATGATATCGGTTCGATCCCCATCTGGGTCGAAATTCAAAATTTTTAATAATTCTATCGAGTAATCGTCGACTTATATAGATTATGCAATGCATCCCTGCGTGGCCGTATTGGCGGGAAAATAAGATTAGCTCAAATCTTGTTGTATACTAGGTTTACTAGATAAATAGTTGATTTAAACAATTAACTAACTAATTCACACATATAGATAAAAAGAGATGATATTTAGGCTAACAAAATTAGGAGGATTATAACATGTTACATACAACTTACAAGCTATTATTGATTGCTATTGGCAAATAGCCAGACTGTATGATTTGCATGATAGACAGATTACCGCAAGGCTTAAAACATAAAGTTTTCGAGATAATTGCATTTGAAATTTTGAATTTGTTACAAGCTCTTCGTTGTAATACATAAACATGAATCAGAATTTTCGTTTCAATAACCTAAAACAATCTTCAAATCAGATAATTTTGGTGTCATTTTGTTCGTCTCGCTTAGCTATAAAAAATTACTGCTATGTTCATTTTATGAAAATTTAAAAAATCAATGCAAAAATCGATGAGAAATTCAAAAAAGTTTGTGTATTACAACGAAGAGCTTGTAACAAATTCAAATATTCAAATGCAATTATCTCGAAAACTACAACGATTCAGAACATGTCGTAAAAACAAAAAATGCTCCATTTTTCATGAACTTTCCGAATATCAACAAAAATGGCAACTTTTTTCCCACTGTACCGGTCCTTTAAAGGTCTATGACGAGTACCTATAGTTTCATGCCAAAAAATTTTTTTGCTAAATTGGCTAATTTGTTGTAATTTTATGCGGGAAATCGATTGCGTGCATTGAAAATGCTTCTCTGACCCTAATTCAGGCTATATGGTGGATGTATTGAAGCGAGAATGAACTAAAGATCGGATTTTCGACGGAAAATTATCTGTATCGGGGTTTTTCTAGACGTTGAATCGATTGCGCACATTTTCGAGAACTGAAAAAAATTCCCTGATACTGATTTAAGCGATTTTCATCAAGAAAACTTAGATAAGTGTCAGGGATCATTTAAATCGAAATGCTTTGAAACTTTTATGTAGGTATCATCANACGGAAAATTATCTGTATCGGGGTTTTTCTAGACGTTGAATCGATTGCGCACATTTTCGAGAGCTGAAAAAAATTCCCTGATACTGATTTAAGCGATGTTCATCAAGAAAACTTAGATAAGTGTCAGGGATCATTTAAATCGAAATGCTTTGAAACTTTTATGTAGGTATCATCATTCTTCAGCAAAAATAACTTTTGACAATAGGTCTACTCGTCATTATGTTATTTCCTAAGGAGCATTCTTTTATAATGAAATAATTAGACCTAATAATACAAAAAGTAAATCCTATGGAATTTATGAGTTTTATTATTATTTACTTTTTATGTGGGCAAATCTTTTGTTCCATTATTGAAATGTGAGATGCACTTTTTTCTATTCCGTTGATCATTTAGAATGTGCAAAACTGAAAAACCTTTAGCTGTTCAAAATTTTCGCTTTTCCGTCTACCGTAGGACACCAAAATTGGATGAGATAAAAACACAAGTAGGATTAGTTGCACTCGAGATTCCTCTTCAAACACCGGAAAACAATTAGCCAATTATTTTTGATGTGCAAAGGAGAAAATGTTCCTAGATTAAATTGATATTATCAACTGCTTTTAATAAAAGCTAAGGCCAGGATGATACATGTGATGCAAGTAAAAAATGTGGATATCATAAGATTAAATGGAAAGAATATCATCGGATTTAATGGAGAGAAAAAACTTCAGATTTCTTAAGGGAAATTTTCCTCTGCAGATTTGTCTTTAAAAATGGCAACAAATCGACTGGGATAATAAGGTGAGTCATACAGAGAAAAAAATTTCAAAAGTGGACTCTATTCTAAATTTTTGAATCTGGCTATTGTCTAGACCAGTGTTGTCCCGTGTACACATGTGTCTGTGTACACATGTGTTGTGTACACACGAGCGAAATCGTCATAGGAATTGAATTTATTTCCATTATAGATTTGTTATTCATAAGAAAATTTTGGGTTAATGTGTTCAACTCACGAGTACTCATGTGTACACAACATAGTGTGTTGTGTACACACGAGCGAAATCGTCGTAGGAATCGAATTTGAATTTATTTCCTTTATAGATTTGTTATTCACGACAAGAGAAAATTTTGAGTCAATGTGTTCAACTCACGAGTACCCATGTGTACACATGTGTACACGTGTATACATGTGTACACAGTGTGTACACATGTGTTTGTGTACACGTGTGTTGTGTACACAATACACAAACACATGTGTACTCATGTGTACAGGGGACAACACTGGTCTAGACTTATTATGTTTAAACAATTGTATGATCGTTTTGAGGCCGAAAAAAGATATTGTTGGCCAAAAATCGAATTTTGAACACAAAAATCGAATTTTGGCCAAAAAATCGAATTTTGTTCAAAAATCGAATTTTGGTCAAAAAATCGAATTTTCCAACACAAAAATCGATAACCTCAACAAAAAATTTTTCAACCTTCGTAAAANTTCAAAAATTGAATTTTGGTCAAAAAATCGAATTTTCCAACACAAAAATCGATAACCTCAACAAAAAATTTTTCAACCTTCGTAAAAAAGCATCTAGTAACGCTAATTATAGGCCGTTTTCCTAGGGCCCTTTTTTGACCCTTATAGGCCATTTGCTAGGACCCCCTCTCTCATCCTAGTCTCCATCCCAGATGGGAGCCCATTTGTACCCCTGCCCACCTATAATTTCATAAACGTGCTTTATGAAAACTTTCGTCAAGACATATTAAACAGGAGTACAAATTCCATTTCTTTTTTAACATATGTAGTCTTAAACCATGTTACCGATCTCTAACAAGAAAAAGACATTGATCCTTGTGACAAAACTAGGGTTGTTGCTATAATCCCCCATTATCTAATTGTTTTATGTAGTTAAAAGATTTCTTAGCATTTTTATCTTTTTTGACTACACTCTAAATTCTTTACACTTTTAATTTATAAAGTAATTTGTGAAGTCATAGGTGGGCAGGGGGCCAGCCAGACCGTAGCCAGATCATCCAGAATTATTTTTTCACCAAAAATCGTCAAACATTTCACGTTGCCCGTCGGGGGCTGAGTGAAATTTTTCGACGACGGGTTAATTTTTTAAATGAATTTTTTCGGAAAATTATTAACTTCATAAATTTTGTCTAAGTATGAGCTTTAAAATGATATATAACTTGTAGGGGTAACTTAAAAATTTTTTTGTAAAACAATTAAACAAGGGGGTTCCTCCAAAAAATTTAAAATTTTTTCAACTTTCAACAAGATGGATGTTGTTTAAGTGTAACAGATAATGGACATCCCTAAGGGTGACTATATCGAGGCCATAACTCGGGCAAAAAAAAGATTTTTCAATAATTTTTTATACAAAATATTCCTCATATAACTAACTATCCAACAAGTGGTCGCTCGAAGAAATCCGATTTAACCTCGATTTTGGCGAATTCACTATATCGAAATGAGGGAGTGTCACTATATGGAGAGTTGACTGTACTCACCAACTGTTCATAAATTTTTGAAGGAAACAAACTTCCGATTTCGACTTCCGGAGAACTTCAACCGGCTCCAGGATGTCCAAATAACACCTTTAGTATGCAAAATACACCTCAACGACCCCTTTTGCATCCTCTTCGAGATGAAAAAGTGATCATTGAAGGTGAAATTTGTCTCTTAGATAAAATTACCACCCTCATCGAAAAATTGCTATGGACAACCTGATTAGACCCCTCGTCTCAAAATTTAAAAATTTTAGATCCTCTTCTTCGTCATAGTTTATCTACATAAGAGTTTAGCATAATATTGATTTCACGTCATCATAATTTTCACGCAATATTTTCTCTTTTTCCAACTCAAACTTACCAACCTAATACTATAAAAAATAACTTGCAGCTATTTTTAGACTCGAATACGTAGGAAAGTAATCATAAAAGATCTTATGACTTGTGAGAAATTTTTAAAAATCTTCTAGTAACATTCTATTTAAAAAGAGCTGATTTGCCAGGCACGGTAGCCGATTACATCAATCCAAAGAACGAATGGGTTTCATCTATATAGGTTAACAGCAAAACACAATATAGGAAAATTTTCATCTCTGCCAATAAAGTGCGGAGATCAAAATGTAAACAAAAAGAGAACTTGTGTAAAAAGTTATGGTTCATTGGTTTAGATGAGCAGGGAGGGGTTCATTTTGGTGCCCATCCTGGAATTGATCCCTTTTGCAGGCTGGCGAGAAAAATCAAGGGGTACCAGTTGTGTAGATGGAGTTGAGAAATTTCGAAAATTTTAATTTTTCCCATTAACATAACTCGAAAGATAGAAAATCCCCTATTATAATAACTCATAAGATACTAAAAAAGGTGATTACAAATTATGGTAGAAGTATCAGAATATGACATCACCTTTTCGAATTTTTTCCGAATTTTAAAATTTTTTTCGAATTTTGACAATTTTTTTCAGATTTCTTGATTTTTTTCGGATTTTTTCAATTTTTTTCGAATTTTGACAATTTTTTCGGATTTCTTCGATTTTTTCAAATTTTTTCCGAATTTCTCAATTTTTACAATTTTTTTCAAATTTCTTAATTTTTTTTCGATTTTTTTCAATTTTTCCAATTTTTTTCACAATTTTTTTCCAATTTTTTCTTGATTTTTTTCGAATCTATTGATTTTTTTCGGATTTTTTAAATTTTTTTCCAATTTTTTCAAGTTTTTTTCAATTTTTTTGAATTTTGACAATTTTTTTCGGATTTCTTCGATTTTTTCAAATTTTTCGAATTTTTTCCGAATTTCTCAATTTTTTTCAAATTTCTTAATTTTTTTCGATTTTTTCAATTTTTCGATTTGTTTTCACAATTTTTTTCCAATTTTTGCAACTTTTTTCGAATTTCTTCGATTTTTTCGAATTTTTTCTTTTTTTTTTCAATTTTTCAACTTTTTCCAATTTTTCAATTTTGAAAAAATTTTCCGATAAAAAATTGAATTTTTAGGTGGAGATTCCTTTCAAAAACCAACATCTCATCATGTTTTCGCCGGATTTCCCTAAATCATGACATCAAGTTAAAGTTATTTATCTCGATGTTTACCATCAGGAATTCTTTCTAATAAAAATATGGCATCCAAATCTTTCAAGGAAACCAATGTGCCAATAATCTTGAAAAAATCCCATCTCAATCTTTAATCTACAAACAAGCCAGCTTATAGCTATATTCTATATTTATAGATAAGGTTATCCTTGGAATTGAATCTAATGAGAAGCTGGAATCGAAAACAAGAGTCATTTCCAGGTAAAGGACAGTTATTTTTACCCCAAGATTATTTTGCCTTCATTTTTTTACCGATTAAGTCATTTTTGGCCAATTATATAGCACTTCAACAAAAACTTTTGGATGGTAGTCGAACCAGCAATATACAGGACCAAAAGTGGCTTAATCGGTAAAAAAAATGATTGCAAAATAATCTAGGGGAAAAAATAAAAACGCGCAAAAATTTTCATAGAAAATGTAAAACCTTTAGGATTCGAGCCCGCGACTATCAATTTATGAACGAGAGCATTACCACTAAGCTATACCGGACAGTTCTGCGTTCTAATCTTTGTTGTTATAAGTTTCGGCTGCCGTGGATAACTATAAAACAAAACTAAAAATGTCCACAATTTTCGATTTGTCATAAAAATTCATCATTATTCACCAAACACAATGGCGTAGCTGGGGAAGTTTGGGACTCCCTCCCTCCCCATTCGGCTTGAAGGACCGAAAAACGTAATTCGAAAAAATTGGAATAAAATTGAAAAATTCGAAAAAAAGTTTGTGTATTACAACGAAGAGCTTGTAACAAACTCAAAATTTCAAACGCAATTATCTCGAAAACTACAATGATTCAGAACATGCTGTAAAAACAACAAATGCTTCATTTTTCATGAACTTGCTCCATTTTTTCATGAGGTTTAGGCATAGGCTTAGTCCTAGGCTTAGGCATAGGCTTAAGCCTATGATAAAGTATGATGTCTAAATGACCCCTATGAAATAATTTAATACGGGAAACACCATGGCCAAATTTTTTTAAAACAAGTGCAAAAAATAGTAGAAACTATGGCGGAAAAATTAGCTGTTTTGACCGAGATACGAGCCAAGAAAAGTTTTTAAAAAAATGCAAAACTTATGTCTCCGATCGGGGGAAAATCGNAAATAATTTAATACGGGAAACACCATGGCCAAATTTTTTTAAAACAAGTGCAAAAAATAGTAGAAACTATGGCGGAAAAATTAACTGTTTTGACCGAGATACGAGCCAAGAAAAGTTTTTAAAAAAATGCAAAACTTATGTCTCCGATCGGGGGAAAATCGAAACTTCAAAAACTTTTCCAATTCGGCTGATTTTTTATACTCGGAGGTTTTTTTTGCAAAAAATGCTTTCAAAATGGCATTTTGGCCAAAAATTACTTTTTTTGACACAAATAACAATTCCTTATTCGTATTTCATCAGACAAAACCAAACACGTTTTATGGTTTAGCGCTTAATGCGTAGTAGTTCGGCTTTATTTTAATCCGGTTTAAGACTGTCATGTAGTATCATTCGGATTTCTTATTACAAATTTTGTATCTCTATGAGATACAAAATTTTAAATCCGGACTCGGAAGTGTCAAATTTTATTTCCGAGTCCAGATTCTCAAACTTATCGAGTAGTAGGGTCGAATAGAAAATTTTTTTAACAAGTGACCCTTTAGGGGTAATTTTATGCGAGGAATCGATTGCGCGCATTCGAAAAATTCTGAAAATTTTTTCCGGGGGTCAAAAAATGGAAACAATTGCGTCAAAATTAGGTGTTATAAGTTTTAACCTCAACACCCTGGAAAAATTTTCAGAATTTTTCGAATGCGCGCAATCGATTCCTCGCATAAAATTACCCCTAAAGGGTCACTTGTTAAAAAAATTTTCTATTCGACCCTACTACTCGATAAGTTTGAGAATCTGGACTCGGAAATAAAATTTGACACTTCCGAGTCCGGATTTAAAATTTTGTATCTCATAGAGATACAAAATTTATAATAAGAAATCCGAATGATACTATATGGCAGTCTTAAACCGGATTAAAATAAAGCCGAACTACTACGCATTAAGCGCTAAACCATAAAACGTGTTTGGTTTTGTCTGATGAAATACGAATAAGGAATTGTTATTTGTGTCAAAAAAAAGTATTTTTTGGCCAAAATGCCATTTTTCCCGCATTAAATTATTCCATAGGGGTCATTTAGACATCATACTTTATCAAGCCTAGGCTTAGGACTAGGCTTAAGCCTATGCCTAAGCCTCATGAAAAATGGAGCATTTGTTGTTTTTACAGCATGTTCAAATCGCTGTATTTTTTGAGACAATTGCGTTTTGAATTTGCGTTCATGTTTTCGTTATAATACACAAATGTTTTTGAGTTTTTTGCGGAAAAATCGATTTTTTCAATTTTCATCAACATTGTAGCTATAATTTTTTATAGCTAAATGAGACGAACAAAAGGACACCAAAATGATCCAATTTAGTAATTGTTTTGGGTCATTAAAACGAAAACCTGATTCATGTTTTCGTTTCAATAACCCAAAACAATTTTCAAATTGGATAAGTTTGGTGTCAATTTGTTCGTCTCATTTAGCTATAAAAAATTATAGCTACAATGTTCATTTTATGAAAATTTAAAAAATCGAAGCAAAAATCGATGAGAAATTCAAAAAAGTTTGTGTATTACAACGAAAACATGAACGCAAATTCAAATTTCAAACGCAATTATCTCAAAAACTACAACGATTCAGTACATGCCGTAAAAACAAAAAATGCTCTATTTTTCATGAATTTTTCGAATATATAATTTTTACATAGAATTTTTTTCCGAGTGGACCGGTCCTTTAAATGCAGTGCCTAAAGCATAGTAGCTCCCAAAATAGCAACGTTTCCGATCAAAGTCACATTAGTGAAAAAAATCGTAGCGAATTAATGTATAATAAGCGGCTACATGCCCTTTTGTTTCCATTCATGATTAGAAGCTTGTTTGTTTGTACTTTTAATTTTTCTTTTTTCGTTTTATATTAATGTAAGTACAAAAATACACATCATGTACATGACCGGAAAAGCATGGAGAGAAGAATCACGAAACCTTACAATAACGATTTCCGGATAACAAGATAATAAAGGATTAAGAAAAAGGGAAATATTCCAATGACGTTCACGAGTTTATCCTTCAATACCCCTCCAACATTTCAATAAAATGTGTACATTCGAAAAAATTTCATTTCAATAACCCGGAATTTTTGTTGATATTATAAAATTGCATGTGTATTATAATGCATAATGGTAAGAAGCCCATGCCTAAGACCTAAGATCTAAGCCTAAGGCCGAGACTAAGGCCTAAGCCCATTATGCATTTTGATGCGCATCCTATAAAATTCATGAAAATTGAAGCATTTTTCTTTTTTTACAGTAAATTTTGAATCGCTACCGTTGTCGAGATAATTGCATGTGAAGTTTCGTCTGTGTATTACAACGAAAACATTGCCGAACCTTGAAAACGCTTCCCTGGCCCTGTATTAGCATATTTTCGTTTTAATACACACATCTTTTCTCTGAATCAGGGTCAGAGAAGCGTTGTCAAGGTCCGGGATTGCGCGCAATCGATTTCTCGCATAGAAAACCCGTATTTCAGCGAAAATTAAACGGCTTGAAAAATTTTGAAAAAATCACAAAATTCCCCTTTTTTGAACACCATATACCAGTGGCGTAGCCAGGATTCAAGAATGGGGGGGGGAACCTTTTCAAAAAAAAATTTTTTTGACTTTTTTTTTTTAGTCATTTTTGGTAAAAATTTGGGGAAAAACATAAGGGGGGACCATTAGGAAAATTTTAAAATTTTTCCAGGAATGGGGGGGGGAACCACCCCGAGTTCCCCCCCCCCTGGCTATGCCACTGCTATATACATCATGATTTCCTTGATTCAATAAAAAGTTGTTTATTGAAACGATTGATAAACATTACAAAATTCAAAGTTTCTCTTTTTTAATTACTTTTTGCGAAGAAACGATGATTTTTTGTGCCAAACTTTGTTCTTGGAAAGCGTCTGAAGGAATAAATCCCCATTTGAATAGAAAAAAATGAAGTGAACTATCATCTTCAATCCTTCAAAATAGCTTGTTTATGGATATTAACCTATATGATAACACTAATATTCTTAATATAAAGATCCAAACTAGAGTAGAGCTTTTCAGCCTTATCTCTTTCTTCCTAACAAACCCCAGTATCAATGTCTTAATTAATCACTTGTACATATATGAAAAACATATTCCGAGAACCATCGAAAAAGGTTATTCTACACAGCGCACCAAAATACCGAAAAAGTGCAAGCAAGAGGCAAAATTTAAAAAAATCTCTCCAATCGATTCAGCTCGTCGAGCGCTTCAAAACGAATACCATATCATGGGTTTTGGCTTGTCCCATGGCCGAGTGGCTAACGTGCTTGGTCTTCACTCATAGGGCACGGGTTCGATCCCGCACTCAAAATTCATTTTTGTATTTTGTTGTCAAAATTCATGAAAATTTTTGCATATCCACATTTTTATGCGGGGCACACTATGGGCTATTATTTTCCCATGAAAAGTTAAAAAAATCGAAAAATCTCGCTAAATTATTTTTCCAGAAAAATAATAGCGCCATCGTATTCCCCACATAAAAATGTGGATATGCAAAAATTTTCATGAATTTTGACAGCAAAATACAAAAATGACTTTTGGGCGCGGGATCGAACCCGCGTCCTATGAGTAAAGGCCGAGCACGTTAGCCACTCGGCCATGGATTAAACCCCAAACCCCCTTGGTATGGTACTCGTTTTGAAGCACTCGACGATCTGAGTCGATTGACAATTTTTTAATTTTGACCCTTTCCTACATCTTTTTTCTCTTTGGTGCGCTGTGTCTATAGTCATATGCTTTGAAATAGACATCGCTTGGATTTTATCCAACAAGACTCTTGTTAGGAAAATGTTTCCTAACGTGTTGTACTTTAGCCAAGAGAGCCACTAATAAGAAAAAATCACGTGTGGAAGTTTCACAAGGACATCAAATCATTAATATTCGAAAAAATTTAATTTTTTCCCCAGGGGTTAAGCTTATCACCCTCATTTTTAGCATAAAAAGACCAGATATACTTTTCATCTCCATGATGAACTTAAAGAGCAACAGTGTAGGCGACAAGGGAAAATTTTTGAAGATAATTTTTGAAAGGTGAAACGGTTAATTAAGGAAAAGTCAGCGGTTTTATAATGATTAGGGAGAAGTCAGCGGTTTTATCTAATTAACCAGAGTCAACAAAAAAAATTTTTCAACAAAATAATCAAATTTGAATAAAATAAAAATATAAAAAAATCAATTTTTTAAAAAATTTTCAAGGGTTCTTAATGGATCATTCAACTCGGTAAAAAGACGCCATTTTTGTTGCTATTCTGAAAACTCATGAAAAATGGAGAAGCATTTTTTGTTTTTACAGTAAATTCTGAATCGTTACCGTTTTCGAGATAATTGCAGATGAAGTTTTGTCTGTGTATTACAACGAAAACTTGTAAAGGGTGGCCCAAAAGTTCACTTTTGTGATTTTTTGTATCCGGAAATTTTTTCTTCTAAAAATGACCCCGTAATTTTATGCGGGGAATCGATTGCGCGCATTCCTAAATATGCTTCCGATTTCTCGTATAAAATTACTCTTAGAAAAGCGATTTTCAGATAGAAAAGTTTCAAAAAATGTCTATTTGCTCCAAAAATCCCAATTTTTCCTGAATCAAGATCAGAAAAGCATTTTCAGGGTTCGAGAATGCGCGCAGTCGATTCCCCACATAAAATTACCCTAAAGAGATCATTTTTAGAAGAAAAAATTTCAGATTCCCGAAAAATAAAAAAAGTGCACTTTTTGTGGGCCACCCTATATACCCAAATTTTTGTTCAAAAGTGAAAAATCGAAAAAATCCAAAAATATAATCAAACATTGCTCAAATTTCAATTATTTTTACAATTTCCATTCTTCAACATAAAAATTTCCATTACTATAGCTCAAAAGATACTAAGAATGGGTTATACAAGTTATGATATTTCTACTATAACATGAAATCACGTTAATTTAGTATCTTTCGAGTTATAGTAATGGGAATTTTCTATGTGTTATAAATTTTTCCCATTATCATAACGCAAAAGATACTAAAAATATGATCTTTCCAGTTATGATATTTCTATCATAATTTGTAATCACACTTTTTTAGTATCTTTCAAATTATGATAATGGGAATTTTTATGCATTATAATTTCTCCCATTATCATAACGCAAAAGATACTAAAAATATGATCTTTCCAGATATGATATTTTTATCATAATTTGTAATCACCCATTTTTAGTATCTTTCGAATTATAGTAATGGGAATTTTTGATCTTTTAAATTATAGTAGGGTCGCGCAGGATCAAACGGGGTCTGGAAACCCGAAAATTTGTGCGCCATCTTGTACATTTATTGGAAACGATTGATCAAACATGCGGACGCAAATTTTTTGCGGGTGGGATCATTTTGGCCTGCTAACGGTGGGCGACACCCGTCCGTACGTGGGAAGGGGTCTGATTTCGCCCCTCTTCTTATTTGAGACCAGACTCCGTGCAATTTTTTGACGATCTTTTTTTGGTCGTCAGGCATTTTGGGGCAAAAAATGACTAAAAAATGGCAATTATTGGCCTTTTTGGTCAAAAAATTTTCCAGACCTACTTGCACTTTGGGAGATAAGAACCTAGACTCCCTCCCGTGCACTTTTCGAAGTCAATTCGGACCCCTGTCTGTGTATGCCCCCCCCCGAAGTTTGAGGAATTCTGGGGGTACACGTTTTGCATACTTTATGCAAAAACTTTTGAAGACTCGATTCAAACTGTAATCATGATATTTTATCATGATCAGGACACAACACTAAGACTTTTGATACCAAAATCAATGGGGGGGGGGGTACCTCGCTGGAAAATTAAAAAACCGATTTTTTATTTTTCGTTACGTAACGATATTGGTTACGTAAGCCACTCGGAAGATCCGTTCGGGAGCGAAAAAATTCATATCTTGTAATTACTTCCAAGAAGTGTGTCATGTAGGTCAATATGTCATGTAGATTATCGCATTATATGGTCTAATCCTAGCCTCAATCATACATATGAAATTTAGATCGCCAACAAATTGTATGAGAAAAAAANTCAGTTTTTGACGCGGTTTTTTTTCAGCATATAGCATTTAATGATCGAAAAAACGATTTAAAAATATTTCTAGCGCAAAAAACTTTCAGGAAATAGGTTTTCTGAAAACCCGTGACGGTCCCTAATTGTAACCTCTACAAAAATGTGCCAGATCATGATTTACCTCACAAAGATAGACTTAGCTAAACCGGTTTTTATACTGTTATCCGTCTAAAAGTTCTCAAACTTTTTGTATGACTCAAGGAAATCTATCATATGACCGAAATGCCCAATTTCTATAGACATTGCCCATAGGGATTATATGTGCTTGAGAAGATTAATTTCAAAAATTGAATTTTTGGGAAAAGGTAAATTCAAAGGGATGCAACTTATACAAAAAAATTTTTGGGTGGAAAGTAGTGCTATCTACATATGTTTGCAGAGGGTACATGCACCCCCAAGGGCCAAAAAAAGTTGAAAAACCCAAAGGGGTCCTTCCGGGGTCCCAAAAAGTGTTTCCCTTTCGAACTCTGGAGTAAATCCCCTGTTCCCTAAAATTTTTTCTTAAATGGACATTTTTTGAAAAACTACTTTTCATTTATGTCTTTTCAACATTTAATTTTTTGCCATAAACTTTAAAAAAGTAAGGCTAAATTCCTGTCCGAAGATCAAAATAAAAAATGATAATCTAAAAATATGTTTATGACATTTTTCTAAATGGCGTCAAACGCTCAAAAAGATGAAACCATAATATAATCCTCCTGTGCATATCCGTTGTAAACTGATTTGTTTAATGCTCAAACAAATAAGTTATTTCCCTTTCAAGATCTCGATCAAAAATATAAATTTCCGAGTCAAAAATACACAGCATGGTTTATTTTTGGTGAAAAAAGGATAAAGAATAGGTCAAATGTGAGTCAAAATTAGAAAGCATAGCAATCACATGTTAAGAAAAAGATTACAGAAGAAGATGTTGATTCAACGATGGAGCAAGTTTGGTAAAAAAAAATATACCGTATTTTCTCTAAAATAACGGCATGCCGTTATTTTTTTCAACCCTCCGTCAGACTGCCGTTATTTTAGAGACTGCCGTTATATTAGAGACTGCCGCTATTTTTTTCAACCCAAAAATTGGTACTGGTCGGCATTAACGGCCCCAAAGGACAGGGATTTTTTCGAAAAAAATTTTTTCTAATTTTTTTTCTAAAAATGACGTTTTTAGGGGTGATTTTAAGCGGGGAATCCGAAAAACGCATTTCCGAAGCCTGAAAACGCTTCCTTAACCTTGATTCAGGGAATGAAGGTGTGTATTGAAGCGAAAATTGTTGAAAATTCGATTTTTGCATAGGATAAAATGTGGTTGTGTTCGGCTTACCCCATAGCCAACGAATGGTAAGGGAGTCTCCAGGGGCAGAGGGATAACCGTCAAATTTTTAAAAAACTTATTTAATTACAGGGTGTCCCAGAAAAAGTAGAATTTTAAAATTTTTTGGGGTCAATTTTTTGAAAAAAATTTTTTTCGAAAAATTGATCCCAAAAAATTTCAAAATTCTACTTTTTTTGGGACACCCTGTAAAAAACCTTACTAAAGTTTTTTACAAACAATAATCAAACAAAAAAGCTCGTCAAAACAAAATTTTCGCTTTGAAAACTAACCAAGTGATTCAATTTAAGGGATGCTGTAATTTTGGGGACTGCCGTTATTTTAGAGACTGCCGTTATTTTTTTCAACCTTCCTTCAGACTGCCGTTATTTTAGAGAAAATACGGTAATTCATTATTTTATAATCAAAAGCCTGACGCACGCTTCGCACATCAATATTACGCTTTTGTTACTGATGTCAACTTTCTTATAGTTTATGGCAAAAAGCGTCTAAGTTACAGACGCTAACGCTACAGAAATCGAAGTTACAGACGCCACAGACAGACGTCGAAATAAAAAACGCCGACATCGACGTTACAGAACGTCGACGTTACCAACATCGATGTTACAGACGATTACGTTGCAAAAGATACCTTTGACCCTGAGTACAAACAATTAGCCGATTTGGCTCCAATTTTAAAATTCGCATATTTTGACCCCTAGGTATTTATACTCCTTCGAAAGGGGTGCCCCATGAGGTCTATTGAAAATCCTTTCTACGGGGACCACTTTCGGATTAGTGGTACCCATAGTTGAAAACCTCCGAGTAGAAAAAATTAGCCGATTTTGGAAAAAAATTTTGGCATTTTTGAAATTCGTTATTTTTCAATTTTTAGGGAGTAACTCCCTGGTTTTTTAATTTTTACAATTTACAAAATTTTTGTTAAAAAATAATATCGCTACAGTGTTACAATATCGAACCCCCCCCCCCCCCGAGTACAAAAAATCAGCCGATTTGGAGAACTTTTTGAAAGTTCGATTTTTTCCCCTTGGTCCCCCAATGAGTAAAAAATGAAAAAAAGCGCTTGTGTTCGTGTGTACAGGCGATTTTTTAAGGTGAACTCCAAATCGTTACTAACCTATAACACGATGTAGAGGATGGTGAGAGAAGTAAAATGAGGGATCGATCATGGGTCCACCCCCTACGGTTAATTCTTTACATGGGGTACCCCCGGATTATGAGGAAAAACAAAGTACTGTTTTTTTGGCCTTTTCAATGGAAAACGCGCTAATTTGATTACAACAGGGTTTTCGACCATGGAAAATTCAATTATGACATTTATAATTTATGCACGACCACGCAGGGCTGCCATGCACGCCCACGAGGACACCAAAAAACGCTCAAAAGGAATCTGGTTTCGACTACTCTGGGGTTTTCGAAGGGCAATTCTGGACAACATTTCTGAGACAAATTCGAAAGGCAACTTTTGTGGGATAAATTTGAAAGGCAACGTTTATGAAACAAGTTTGAAAGGCAATTTTCCTGGGACAACAATTAACCGTAGGAAGGGGCACCGCTTTGAGTGCTGATAGGCGCTCGGTACTATATCAAATTTCAATTATTTTTCAATTTTCATTTTTCAACATAAAAATTTCCATTACTATAACTCAAAAAGATACTAAGAATGGGTTATTACAAGTTATGATATTTCTACTATAACATGAAATCACATTATTTTAGTATCTTTCGAGTTATAGTAATGGGAATTTTCTCTGTGTTATAAATTTTTCCCATTATCATAATCCGAAAGATACTAAAAATTTGATCTTTTCAGATATGATATTTCTACTATAATTTGTAATCACCCATTTTTAGTATCTTTCAAATTATGATAATGGGAATTTATTCCCAACAAATAAGAAAGATTGTAGGCACTAGGCCTTTGGTCACAGGTTTTTGATCGCCAAACTTTGAGCTCTCACTCGATTCGACTTCATGTGAGCTCTCATCCGAGTTGACAAGAGCCTATAAACTGCGAATCTGTTACTTTAGCCACTCGGCCATGGGCTCGGTATGGAAAATCTCATGTTATGGTATTCGTTCTACTCGTCTCGGCGAGCTGAGTCGAATGGCATGACTCGTTTTTAAAATTTCGAATCTCCTCCAATTGTAGCAACAAGAAACCGCCGTTCTCTGTGGCCCTGTTCCTAATTTGAACTGTACGGATCCGTACGGTTCAAATTAGGAACAGGGCCTGTATTTTCAAAATGCATAAAAATGAGGAAAATCAATAAAATTATTTATTATGCTAGCCAAAGTTATTAAATTAGAAAAAACACACGAAAAAGGCAATTTTGCATAGTACCAAGAATGAAAACATATCAGCAAGTCATTGAAATCAAGTTTAAAAAAAATATAATCCATTGGCAATCTCATTTAGGTATAGGTATATATTAAACATGGCATATAGGAACAACAATTGAAAAAATGTACATTAGCAAAAAAACTCGTATATTCAAGCGTAAAAATTTTAGTATAGGAACAAAAGTTGGTCATGAAAAAATGGTAAGAAAACATGGGATTTCGAAAAATGGAATAGGAAATTTGCATAAAAATAAATTTAAAAAAACTAATATAAAGGCTAAGTGAAGAAAAATTGTCAGATGTTGGCAATAAAAAATTTGAACAATCCTAATTTTTTTCAACAAAAAAATACAAAAATTTAGCACTCTTCCAGAATTTTCTATGGTCCATTCAATCCACTGATCGTGTCCAAAATATGCATGGAACTTCTCGGCGTTGCATCCATATCAAGATGTCCGTTCATATACATTTCCGGCTTCATGATGAACTAAAATTTTGGGTTTTCAAACGAAAAATTGAGACTTACATTCTCTCCGTTGAAGAAAGAGCTGAGTCTTTCTAGCATGCCATCGAATGAATTTTTCATCATATTTTGGTACTCTTGTTGATCTGCGCCGATGGCCGCTTCGTTCACTTTGAGGGCTTCATAGAGCTCGGTCATGAGGACTCTAAATTTGAAAAATCAGGACAGGCTGGAGGGTATCAGAGCAGGAAAATGATAAGGGACACGACGTACCAAAATGTGCAGGGACAGGGTTTTTTGAGTAAAAATTACTTGAAAGCGGTGATCAACTTGGCCATTCCTTCTTGACCATATCGATCTTTTTGTGCAGGAGAAGTAAAAGCTTCCGCATAGGCTAGAACACCAACATTGACCTAAAGTTTAAAAAAATATTACATGAGAATGGGGGGGGGGGTCAAATTCAATTTTGTTCAAAAAATTTTCTCATCAAAAATAAATATCACCATCGTGTTCAGCACTCTTGAAAACCTTTAAACGACTCCCATCATGCCATATAAACTCAAATTTCAACTTTCCATCCTAGCTCTTTATCCGCTAGACTACGAAACACCGCTGGTTCGATCCCCTTTGAGTCACATAAAATTTTAAAATAGTTCAAAATTTTTGCACTTGTCCAATTTTTCAAGCAGAACTATATTGAACACGATGGTGATATTCATTTTTTGTGAAAATTTTTGTGAGGTAAACCCATTTTTGAGTCAGGTTTATGAAATTTTCTTACCGTAGGGCTAACAGATCCTTGTAGAAAACATTGCAGACCCTTCAAATCTAGTCGTCTCAACGCCGATTTGTCTATAGTAGAGCCGGGTCTAATACCGGCAGCATTTAGAATTTTTCGAATTTGTGCAGCTTTGAGATGTAGGCTGTCACAGGCTAGCTCCAGAGGGTTGAGAATGCGTTCTTTCCGTTTGATTACACGCTGACGTCTACGGGTGTTCGGGAAGGCATTTTCCACTAAAAATGAGGTTAGGCTTGGGCAAAGGCTTAGTCTATATTTAGGCTTAAGATCTTGTCATGTAGAAAAAATCTTTTCCATTACCTCTTATCTTGTCTACTACTTGCCTACTATTATCTACTATTCACCAACCTGTCAAATAAACTCGTCTCAGACTCAGCCTCGCCTGCTCAGGAGCATCTTTCGCTACACTTTCATCCATCATTGCCTCTTCGTAGAAAAACCGCCTTATGTTTGTATGTGCCATGTAGTTCATGGGATCTTCAACGGCACTAGCTTGGGTGTTGTCTGGGTCGCCTAGGAAAGGCTCCACATGCGTCATTTGAATATAGGCCACGGAGCTTTTGAGTTTGTCCAAATCAATTTGGTTTTCGGGAAGGACTTCGACATGGTCATGGCCAAGCGCATGTCGGATGGATTCAATCATGCGTTCACAGGCTTCGGCCAGGGAGGTTAGACCGGGTTCTCGGTAGACCTAAATTTAACGGGATATATGTATATATGGTAGGGTAGTGCTTAGACTTGGGCTTAGGCTTGAGCTTAGGCTTGGGCTTAGGCTTAGTCTATACTTAGCCTTAAGATATACTTAAACTTAAGATCTATCGTGTAGAAAAAATCTTACCCATTCCGTCTTATCTTCTTCCCTAAAATGCGCAGCACCATGAAACACCACTCGGAAATACGCGCCCAAGTGCCTCTTCCCGCTAGCCTTGATCTCAGCCGCGCGACTCGAGGCCTGCTGCAACTCCGCATAGATGCTAACCAACGACTTGTAGTCATGCTGTTTCTCAAATATTGGGATGACCATCCTACACAGCGGCCCAACCGCCTCATATCTTTCACTAAGGACAAGAGTCTGGATGGTTTTGTCGATCTTGGCAGTGAAGCTTTCTAGGGTGTAACCGGCTTGTTGGGTGGAGTCGAGCTGGTCTTCAAAAGCGTTTTCTTCTTTAGCAATTTGATCATTGATAACATCAAGAAGGATCCAATCGACTTTTATTAGGCCTAAAATTAAAGGTTGTGGTTGTATTTCAAATCGCCAATGTTTCTTGAAACGACCACGCAGGGATGCCAATGTTTCATTTTTGGCATCTTTGCGTGGTCGTTTCAAGAAAACGACAAAAAGTTTGTAGCTTACCTTTTGCAGCGAGTTCCTTTCCAATGATAGCCACACAATGGGCTTGGCAAACAGTGGCTTCCGAATACCATCGGTCGGCATTGTGCGCCTCAGCTAGAGTGTCAAACCAAGCACATCTGAGAGCAGCAGAGCCGCGATAGCTGTTGGCTAATTGGATGTGTAACTCTGCTAGACGGATCTAAAAATTAGATAAGGTGAGGTTGGTCAAAAATATAGGATTAGGACAGGGTCATCTCTTACCGGATCATTGACCGCTTCCGACAACGCCCCCGTAGCTTCTCGAACCCCTCTCAGCTGTTTGATCAGTTCCAGTACAGCTCGTTCAAAAATCGATGCTTTCTTGTCACTATAAGTTGAAACCAAGTGCTCGAGTGCTGTTAACCCCCTTTCAAATCGAATGCTATTGGCCAAGGGGGCATTCCTGCCAAGGAGCTTGGCTAGAGCAACCCCAGTTTGGGCTCCTGGCCGACCAAGTCGCTCGGTGATACATCCAGTTAGCGGAGAAGAGCGTTGTTTGGCTGATGAGACGCTGAGGATTTCTGCTTGTTTGGCTAAAAGTTCAGTTTGAAGGCTGAAAAAGTTGCTTGGGCTTAGGCTTGGGCTTAGACTTGGGCTTAGGCTTGGATTGGACTTAGGCTTAGGCTTAGGCTTAGACTTGGGCTTAGGCTTGGGCTTGGACTTAGGCTTGGGCTTGGGCTTAGGCTTAGGCTTAGGCTTAGACTTAGGCTTGGGCTTGGGCTTAGGCTTGGGCTTAGGCTTAGGCTTAGGATTGGGCTTAGGCTTAGGCTTCACCTAATCTGAGCTGAGATCGGAAAAGCGAAAAATCTCGATAGCAGGCATGTATGAAGCTTACTAGCTGTATCCCAGACATCTCCCTCGCTCATAAGCTTGAGCCCCTCCCAAGGAGCAGAGACCATCCCTCGGAATTCGGAAACCCAAGAGAGGGCTCAATCTCGGCCTCTGTATGTACCATTAACTTATGTATCTTTCAAATTATAGTAATGGGAATTTTTATTCTTACTGAATAAAACAGCTGCTGCATCATAGCCATATCTTAAAATCAATTGCAATAACGCTGCCGCTGCATGTTGAACACGGACGAGCCTGCTATTTAATTGCAATAAAACCGCTTCAATTAGCATGGATAGGCATTCAAGTGGTCCATTTTGGAAGAATCGAGGTTGGAACTAAAAACTTTAGATAGGCTAGGAAGCAGAGAAAAGTTGAACAGGGTAGGGAGACGTGTTATTGAACAATCAAAAACTCACAATATTAATAAACATCGCTAGTGCCGCTAAAGCATGTAGCCTCACTGCTTCTGGCCAATTATCATCCAACAATCTCAACTGCAGCTGCAACAACCGCATGAAGGCCGCATCGGCCGAATCCGAGTTCACATGTTTGTATCTCGACGCGAGTTGATTCGATAACGTTTGCGCCGCGTCCAAGATCACCAGTGCCACTTCTTGTATCAAATTGGATTCCTGCAAGAAACTCAGGGGTGTTGTCGAAATGTCGATGTCCTCTTCTAGGGTTAGAGTAGCTAGGCTAATTCCTGATGGTGGTTCGGTGGAGATAGTCGAGGAGGCTTGGCTATCGATTGTGGAAGAGCGTTGGCTATCAGGAGCGAATGAGATGGAAGAAGAGCGTTCTTGGAGGGGAGTTGGTTGGACGTTGATGTTGACCTTGGTTTGGGATTTTTGTCTAAAAATGTAGGGGTTTAATCTTTTTTGGGAAGGGTAAAAAATTACCTCTTAGCTTGTTGTTTGATATGATAAGATCTGCCTCTATACCGGAACATGTATAGGGCTAGATCGAGAAGATGTATAAAATCGACAAACCCATTCGAATTCCCAGTTGAATTTGCTTCCTGGGCACACCATAGTGCTCCAAGGGTATTTTTCGGCAAATTTTTCAAAATATAAAGAATTGATAAAAGCAGGTCTCGAGCTTCTGTCTAAAATTTATTATGCAAATTGATAAAAAAAACTTTTCATTCTTTTACCTTATCAAGTTTCTCTGCCAAAGTTGCCATGGATATTGACGAAGTGTTGACCTTTTCTCGACCACTCACACTACTAGGTAGAATACTAGCTCTTGACTTGGTATCTCCTCCAATACTTGAGCCATTTATCGAAGCACCCGGTAGAGAAGTGGTAGTTAATTGGGTGAGATTAGTCCCAGAAATGTAGCCGAAATTTGTTGAAGAAACAATCGACGTTCGCCAATCAATCGCCGAGGAATATGAACGGAATTTTAATGACTTTGAGCCTACAAAACGAATTTTGTCAGAAAATTATAATTTTTCAAAAAATTGAACTTTTCTTACCTGGACCCCCGACCGGTGACAAATCCGGTGAATCAGAAACTTTCGCTGTCGCATCTAGCTCTCTGATGTTCTCCAAGGCTACTCTTATCAGTGGTGCGTACAAAGTAGCTATCCGACTTTGTCCCGTCGTATCACTATATCTTGAGTCACCACTGTGCTTGGCTAAGGTGTTGCGTATCAAAGCGAAAACCTGACGCCTATAGTCTCTAGTGTCTCTCAGCGAGGCCAACAATTCTTGTAGCAAGATTCCCACCGGGAAGTGCATACGACAATAGACTTCGCTTAGATAGAAGTGGTCCATGTAATAAGTGTCTGAAAGGGGAAAATATTGATTTTTTAAAATTAGATATAGTATGACCAAAGATATCCTAGGAACTCCAGCCAAAACAAATTTACAATTTTTTCATCAAAAATCATCCCTTTTCACTATAATTGTCATTTTTGAGGATTTTAAGTTTTGGGGGGATTGAAATTTTTTGGGTGAGCTATCTAAGTCATACTATTACAAAAATTAAAAAATTACATTTATCAATGTCACTGGTCTCACTCAACGATGGTGAAGGAGCGAAAATTTGGGTCAAAAATCGCATCAAGAAATCTAAATTTTTTATAAAATATGTACATTAAAAATTAGAAAAAGGAACACTCATAGCGCAATGACAAAACTTCATCTGTTCATGCAAATGCTTCTGGTTCAACTCCCACCGACGTCAAAATATTTTTGCATTTTAAATAAACTTGTCCTAAGGATTTAAGCGCTGGAAAAGAGGAGGCTAAAAACTAGAGGTTTTTTGATGCAAGAAAAAAAATTGGCATGAGAGCCGAACCAGAAGACTTTCGCAAGAGAAGTTATAGTTTTACCACTGCGCTAAAGGCATTCTTTCTCATCTAACTTTCAATCTGTTATTACTTTGATTTTCATTCCCACTCGTGATTGTCGGCGTCGTGGTCGAGCAAATCGAGTCACTCCTCATAACCCCATTATGCTTATCCGTCAACAATGGCAGACACAATGGCAGCCAATGTTCGTGCCCCACCAAAACTTGCAACAGTTCCAATTTATACACCCTCAACGCTCTCGACTCGTTCCTATCCAAGCTGTCGGCAACAAAATGAATTTGGTTCAAAATTGCATGCCGGTCAGTAAAGCTCAATGCGAAGCGGAGAAAGTATGCTAGGGCGACGTTAGCTGACCGGGAATCTGATGGTAGATCTCGGTGCTTGGCGATGATGTGTTGAATGAGGCTTTCGACAAAATTTTCTATCCGGAATAAGAGTTCTGGAGGAAAGCGTTCTCTTCTTGGAGCCTAAAAAGTAAAAAAATTTAATCCGTAAAAGTAAATCAAAAAATTTTTATACCTTGTACAACTTCTTTTCGATCAACCACAGAGCCATACTCTTGCACATCACATCGATCAAGAACCACATTTGTCGAAAAACTGGGCCCTGGGCCAACAGATCTCCCTGTACATTCCGCAACAACAATGGGATATATTTACACAGGGCACCGTGTGTGGTCTCGTCATCGGAAGTAGTGCACTGGAAATGTAATCGGATGAAATTTTTCAAAAGTCTTCCTTTTTCACAGTCGTTGTTGACTTTATCTGCTATCCCAACAATGGCACTAAAAATTGTGATTTTGTTTTCAAATTTGATTTTTCTGCGCATCCCTAAGTTTTTGTTACATGGGAGCACAGAATTTTTGACCTCAGCCCAGTCACTTAAAACGGTTTTTCTCGGGATCCTTAAAGCCTTTTGATCTAATTTAAAAAGCATTCGTTAGAGGAATACGTGGGACACAATCGATTAGATTTTGGTGTAAATCCGTCATATTGTGAATTTTCTACGCCACTTTGAAGTTGGGGGTACCCTTGCCTTCTTGAGGTGTTTTCTCCGCAAAAACTCATTCATAACAGTGATGATGAACGTGTATTATACGACACGTTCTTATCGTATAAGAACGTGTATTACACGACACGTTCTTATCGTGTAAGAACGTGTATTTTACTACACGTACACGTTCAACTTTGTATGAACGTGTACGTGTAGTACACATTCATTTCGTGTATGTGTACGTGTAGTACACGTACACGTTCTTTATTATATGAACGTGTACGTGTACTACGAAAAAATATCATTTTTGTCAAAAAAATTCCTTTTATTTTACTTTAAAAACGATGGATTATGAGAAAAATTCGGTACACGGAAAAAACAGCGTGTACTTGTACCTGTACGTGTATTACACGTACACGCTCATATAAAAAGAACGTGTACGTGTAGTACACGTACACACTCATATAAAAATGAACGTGTACGTGTACTACACGTTCATACAAAAATGAACGTGTAATACACGTACACGAAAACTGTACACGTTCATATCACTGATTCATAATCGATCCAAATTGACTCAAATCGCTCGGATTCGTATTCCCCATATAGAAAAATTATATTACAATCAATTTTTCTACACTTTTTCATTTTTTAAATCATTGGACTGTTTGAATCGCACCTTCAAAAGTTAGTTCGAACACACGCACGTACAGACATTACACGTTTTATATATATAAGATTTCAAAATTTTCATACTTTAGAGCATTGATAGCCACACTGTCTGAAGCCGAAGATGTCAGCAAAGCAAATAATCGACCCAGAATAATGTGCAAAAATGGAATCAACCTATTGATATCCACTTTGAGCAAGTCCTAAATTTTTGTTTACATTTAAGAAAGTTCCTCTTACATCAGCTTTTTGTGAGACTCGTGAGTGCCTTTTTTCATCGAACTCAACGCTGTGCTCAGCAATCGGCGAACAAGACCGATTCAGATTCATATTCGACTGTTTGATCGCTGTGGATGCAGCCGGTTCGGGGGTACCAGTTTTGGCACGATCGATGCTATCACTTCGTGGTTTTTGAAGAAGACGTTGGCATGATTGGAAGAAACCTTGGAGAGAGTCTTCGGACGTGAAAACAGAGGAGACCACACGGAGGCGGACGCGGAAAAGAGGTCGTCCGTTTTCGACCCATTTGATTTCCGAGCTAGATGGTCCTTTGGAGGATGGTATAAGTTTGATATAACCGGGTGGTAAATTTTCGGCTACGGGGAGATCGAATTCTTGGATATCTTCATTCATGATGAGGAAATTTTCATTGCGGGCTAATGGGAGCCATGCATAGCCGACAGATTTTTCGATTGGCTAAAGAAGTTTATTTGAGAAAAAAATTCAAAATTTTTGGAAAATTGGAAAAATTTAAAAAATTTTTTAATTTTGTAATTTTTGAGGATTTCCATGTTTTTAAGATTTTTAATTTTTTTTGTTGAAAAAATAAAACTTTTTTTTTCTTCTTACCTCATTTTGATTTTTTGGCGACAATGCATTGTTGACCGAGATGTGTGTAAAGCTGAACAACAAGTGATCCGTCGGGTCGAGCGCCACTGGAAGTTGGACTTTTATTTCGTCACAAAATTGTGGGTACTGCTCATGGTATTGTACAGAGCAGACAAATGATTGGACAAATGGTCCGGTTGGGTCTGTTCTGTTGATTATGGCCTAAAAAATCGATTTTTTGAAAAAAAATTGAATTTTTCTCAAAAATTGAAATTCTGTTTAATTTTTCTACCTTTGCCTTTTCTCCTCTCCGAAGCACCGATCCAACAAAGCGCACATCACACGCGATATTTCTCGCCCTGCTAAACACTTTTTGACTACCATATGACAAACTCATTGGGTAGACATATAACAAGTTGACAAAATCACTGTATGGCTCTTGTATACTATCCCCAAAATGTTGCAACTCAAATGCGGGTGGTATCGGCGAATCCATTGGAGCACTCCATGGTCGTAGAGGCAGCAGTGATGGTGATATTCGCATGGCGATTTCTCGATTGACATTCGATGAAGAGGTGATATGGGAGGTGATGTTGAGGGTGGCATTTGGGATGACTGGGATTTTGGCTTGGGTCTTGGCGAAGTCGGACAAATATTTTTGGAGGTCCAAATCGGTTAGTCGGTCATCACATTTGAAGAGATTTAGGGAGGAGTCTTTGGTTCGAGATTCTTCGAAAATTGGTCTAAAAATTTCAACCATAGATGAAAAATTCGTGAAAAATGAATTTTTGATAAAATTCAACATTTTTCAAAAATTTCTTACTTCGCAGCCCAGGCCAACAAAGTCCTATATTTCGATAATTTTGTCCAGGCTGCATGCAAAGATTTTGTGTATTTGATCAAACTCTTCGACTCGACAGCTTTTGAATAGATATCATTTGGGATGTCGGATAAAATTTTTTCGATTCTCACCACCAACCATATGTCTGGGTGTGGGTTAGCTATAGTATAAATCATCTAAAATTTTTTGAAAATTATATATTTTAAGGGAGGAAGGAGGGGATACCTTCTTTACATTCTTTGAAAAAAACTTTTTCAAGAATGTAGAAGTACCCCTTCCGTCCTGTACAATATTTTTTTGTTGTTGAAAAATCTGACCACCCCCTTCACCTCCATTAAACTGTACAATTGAATTTTTTACTTGATTAGCAGCTTGATGCATTAAGGTCGACTTTCTTATTCCATTTATCACTTGCTCCTGCCCACTGGACGTGTTCGATCCAGCTCGTGTGGTTCTCTGCCCTTCGTTTAGCAAAGAATTCAGCTCATCCGTTGATGCTGTGATGCGAAACTCCTCGGATACCCTCGAGCAAGACTGGTTGTCGAACAAGAAGAATCTGACAAAGAACGGCTCGAATTGCCGTGTCGGCCCCTGCGCGATGCTCAGCTTCAAATTTAAGCTGTTGAACTTGACGATATAGAGGAACTTGGCATTTTCCTTTGGCTCGGTTGGAAGTGAGCTAGCAGATTTAGTGGTTATCTCAGCCAATGGTGTAGGAGGTCCTGCGATGGGTGAAGTCGGGTTGCTTGTAGGGAGTTTTGTTTTTGATAGTAGAGTGCATGGTTCACCACTTGGTGGCTGGATAGGCTAAAAATTTTGAATTTGAGTTAGGGGCACAAAATATTTTTGGCATTTAACGCCGCCCCTGACGGGTTAAAAAAATGAGGTATGATCCGTAAGATAGCTGGTAGGCAGTCCTAAGCCTAAAACTAAGCCTAAGCTTAAGCCTAAACCTAAGCTTAAGTCTAAGCCTAAACCTAAGCTTAAGCCTAAGCCTAAACCTAAGCTTAAGCCTAAGCCTAAGCTTAAGCTTAAGCTTAAGCCTAAGCCTAAGCTTAAGCCTAAGCTTAAGCCTAAGCTTAAGCCTAAGCTTAAGCCTAAGCTTAAGCCTAAGCTTAAGCCTAATTTTTTTAAATTTCCATATTTTTAAATTTTTTTACTATACCTCCAAATCCCAATACAGAGAAAACAAATTCCTCCTCTCGACAATTGGTGGCTGCAATGCCTTTGCTGCAGCGTTCCTTCCTCGCCAGATCATGCCAGAATTCGGATCCTTATAGCTCCCACCACTGTCTTCACTACATAGACTTTCAGACTCGGGGCCAAGGGGTTCTGCAGAAGTGCCTCGGCCAGACGAGCCCAAAGAAGTCGTATCATCTTTGCTGTTCCAAGCTAATGCTCTGTCGATTTCTAATAGCCACATGGGGAGGTCTGAATCTGCATCGCCAGCGAAAATTAGGGCCTTTTTGTCGTTGGAGGAGGATTCCAAGGTGGGAGAGACCTGAAATTTGCATATTTTTTTATAAAAGCTAAATTTGTTTACCTGCAGCACAGTTTTTCCTTTTTTCGTCGTCCTCAGCATCGCATTTTTAATCTCGATCTGCGACTGCACCACTTGCTGTTGGGGCTGCTTCGAAATTTCCATGAAAATCCTCCCATCCTCTTGGCGACGCAGCACACAATATCTCTTCTTTTCGCTTCGAAAAACATCGCCAAAACTCGAGTCTCCAGGTAGGACCCAGAGGTAGCCTTCTTTTATAACATCAGTCGGGAAATATTGTCCATTTGCGGCTTTTTCCTCTTCTAGGGCAATATCGGTTTCGAATTTGAGGTAGGAGAAATTTTGAGAGGTTTCAATCTTTTTGAAGTCCCCAGAGTACTCGGAATAGTTGAACTGGATGATTTTGTATGGGGAGGAATAGAGCCTAAAAAATGGGGATTAGGATATGGTTTAGGCTTACAAGGGGAGGGCAAGATCTGTCAGAAAATTTTTTCAATGAATAAAAGAGAAAGTTATGAGTAGAAATTTATAGGAAGTGACGGGCTTAGGCTTAGATTTAGGCTTAAGCTTAGGCTTAGGTTTAGGTTTAGGCTTAGGTTTTAGGCTTAGGCCTGCCTACCATCTTTCTTACGGATCATACCTCAGCGCATCTTTTGTCAACAACCACTGTGCCTCTTGCAAATGCTGCGCTGTCACTGGTGCCACCACAGTTTTCTCCACAGGTGCGACCTCCACCTCTGTAAAATCATCTCTCGGGAACAGCAACAAATCTCTATGTCTATCATTTTCGAGTTGAGCACTTTTTTCGGTGACAAATTTTTCATAGTCCAATGGTATTGAGATTGGTGATTTTCTCTAAAAATTTAATTTTTTAAAGTAAATTTTTTTAAAGAATTGGTTTACTGTAGGATTGGCGGAATTGATAATCCTGGAAACAGCTTCACGAGTTTCTTTAGCTTGCCCAGGTTTGCCTACGGCCGAGGTGAACCTGAAAATAAGGTGTTATGAATTCTACACTGTTATAAAAAATCAACTTTTTGAAATTCTGGAAAAATCAAATTTTTGAAATTTCAAAAAAATGTTTTTAAATTGACCTCGTCCAAAATTTTCGACCTCGTGGGATCGAACCTGCACAATAAAATGAAAGACTGTAATCCTAGCTACTTGACTATCAAACCAACTTTCTTAGCGAAAATTAGCTATACTTTGTTTTAGTTTTAGCCGCTTGTGATAAAGCAGGATGACTGCTACTCGGCCTTGGAATGGCTAACTTTTTCAAAGCCGAACTTCTCCGCCGCGTTGATTGTGATTTTATAGGAGACACTTTTGGAGATGTTGCGATGATTGGCTCCGGTAATCTCGACTTGTGTTTTAAAATTTCTCCATTCAATAGAGCGGACTTAGGGCGTCCAGATGAGCGGCTANCACTTTTGGAGATGTTGCGATGATTAGCTCCGGTAATCTCGACTTGTGTTTTAAAATTTCTCCATTCAATAGAGCGGACTTAGGGCGTCCAGATGAGCGGCTAGTGAACGAACTTTCACTTATGGTGTTTTCCAGAGACATGCGTAGAAAATAAGAAAGACAGGAAAGAAGCTATGAAAAAAGTGTTAGTAAAAAATGAATAGATGTGGTCCAATTAACAATGTTAATAATCTACTGTCCCCTTGACCCATTGGCTGGCCAGAGGGTACCCCATTGAAACTTTTTGGTCAACCCCCTGGTCAAACCCCAATATAAGATACTAGTTCTAATGGATAGTAAGCTAAACAACTTTTGCCTTCATGTTTTTCTTGCTCTATCACGATGCATGGAGGGAGGGTCAAAAAAAGAAAAATTGCCCCGTACCCCGTTCCGAGAAGTCTGCCAACACCACTCACCTAACTACTCCCTATGGGCCCATCTCACTGTAAAATGCAACATCCAATATCATATAACATAAATTTAACTAAAAAACGCAAAATTTTCGAAAAACCCAGCCAGTCTAGCAAATGTAGCGTAAACGGAGGATGAACAATGATGAATAGAGGGATTGCGCTATTTGTTTCGGCCAAGAGTAGAAGCAAGAAGCACTTTTTTGTGCATTTTAGATTGCAAAAACTCATAAATTTTCAAGACGCCGTATTTTTAAATTTTTCCGGGAGGGGGGGGGGTCATAAAAACAAAAATTGCTCAAAAAATCAAATTTAACCACAGATCATTCAATTTCTAGAAAAATCAAACAAAAACATCTGGTCTATCGTCTTCACGGACTTAATTATTCAAGTATAAACAACCGGCAAAAAATTCCTGAAATTTTTTCTTGCGCCCATTTTTTTCGTTTGGTTTTGAGATGATTTGGGAAATGGACTTTTTTTGGTTTCTTGGCTCAAAAACAAAAAGATTTGTGAGAAAATAAACATGCATATGTCGTCTGAATTTCTGAAAATTTTCAACAAAGTTTATGCAATACCAGTGGAATAGCCAAGTAGGAGTGCCCCGTACTTGGAAAATTGAGAAAATTTTCATCTTGGGGGACAAAGGAGCTTTTTTCCAATTTTGAAATTTTTTGAAAAAATGACCATTTTTTGTATTTTTCAATAAAAAATGGCATTTTTCACCAAAAATCGACAAAAATGGCTGTTTTTCAACAAAGCAATTTTTGTCCAAAATGCGTTTTTGCCAAAAAATCTATTTTAGTATTTTTTGCGGAAAAATAAAAAATATTAAAAAAAACAATAAAAAAATTTCAAAAAATTATCAAAAATTGAAAATTTCGTCAAAAATTGACAAATTCTTCAACATTTCAAAAAATTAGTCAAAAATTGAAAAAATTCGTCAAAAATGAAAAATCCGTCAAAAATTGAAAAATTCTTCAAAATTTGTCAAAAATTGAAAAAATTCGTCAAAAATAAAAGAATTTTGCAAATTTTCGCAATTTTTCCAAAAATTTCGTTTTTTAATTTTAACCAAAATAGCCTTATTGGGGGGTTTTTCTCTGTGAGTAATCGATTGCGCACATTTCTGAACCTTGAAAACGTTTCTCTAACCCTGAATCAGCCTATTTTCGCTTCAATACACTTGCTTCTTCCCTGAATCAGGGTCAAGGAAGCGTTTTCAAGGTTCGGCAATGCGCGCAATCGGCAATGCCTAGAATAACTCCCTATAGGGCTATTTTGATAAAAATTAAAAAACGAAAATTCGCAAAATTCTCTTTTTTTTAATCATCTTGTATTAAGTTATCATGTGGGGGCAGCCCTATCCACAAAAAGTTTATAACGCTAGTGCATTTTTGATGGGAGAGGGGGTAAAGAATCCGAAAAATTGATAACGTAATATTTGAACAGCCCCCTAAATGGTTTCCTTTTTTCTTTTTTAAATGGCACAAGACGGCGCAAAAAATTGTAAAAATCTCATTTTTTATGCACAACCCTGTACACATGGATTTGTGAGTAATCTCGTTACAAACCACTCAAAAATTGATATAATAACATAGTTGTTTAGCTGCATGAAAGAGGGAAATTGAAACCTAGCCGATGAGTGGATTTTTGCACACAGCGTGAAAATGGAATGCGTTTCTATCCCTTCTTTTGGCCATTGTCGGTTGGAAGAAAGGCTGGAAAAGCTGTGCAAAATCAATGAATTAGGTTCAGATAATATGGGCACAGTCTCTGGAGGGCAGAAAGTCCACGCCGACGTTGAAATTGTGGCGAAGCGCCAAAATGCTTTATAAATCGTCCAAGTTGACATTTCTCATATAGGGAGAAAAGTTTGGAGAAGGAGAAAGATATATGGAATTGTTTTGAGAAATGCCCTTTGTTTTCGAAGAAATGTGTCTGAAAATTTTCAGGGCAGATAAAAATTGAGAATGATAAAATATTTTTAAAAAATAGGAGAAAAATTATCATTAATGCAAAAAAATTATGAAAATGCAAAAACTTTTGGAACAGGCTGGGGATCGAACCTGGGGCAATCAATTAAATGATCAACAAGCTAGCCACTTGACTATGAACACAACTTTTGTATGACATAAAACTTCATATTTGATTTTAAACAACCTCGTTCAAAGTTTAAATATAGTGAAAATAAAAATGCAAAAAATTATGAAATGCAAAAACTTTTGGAGCAGGCTGGGGATCGAACCTGGGGCAATCAATTAATGATCAACAAGCTAGCCACTTGACTATAAACACAACTTTTGTATGACTATAAAATTTCATATTTGATTTTCTTTTGTTTAAAAAATCTCGTATATTTTCTTCATTTTCTTCGCCCAAAATTTTATACACAATTTTTTCTTTAAAAATCTAATCTTCCAACCTACCTCTTAAGCCCAAAAAAGTTCCTAAAAATCGCCACAGGACCATGATTGTCTCGAAAAATTTTCCCAGCCGACGTCCCACTCGAAATTCTTTTCACACCCGCCGATGTTGTCGGCACCGATGTACAAGATTTTCTATCACTAGCCCCAGCATTTTCATCTTCACTTTCATCATCCGAATCGGACTCTTCACGAGTCGTTGCTAGCCTTTCAAAAGTCGCCGATTTGGGCATGAAAAACCCGGCATACACATGTTCCGGTGCTTCAAAAGAAGACGTTGTTTTATGATAGGGCATTGTTGATGACAACCTGTCTGATGTTGAGAGGTCGAGCGACGAAGTTTTTGTCTTCCTCGCCAAGATTTTCGAACTTTTCTGTGAATTTTTCACTAATGCCGCTGTCCTCGGGGTCACGAAAATCCGGGGCTTGGAATCGGCCAAATTTACAGGTAGTTGCTGCTTTATAGGTTTTTCTGGAGGTGGCATATGAGGACGCTCGATTTTTACAAATTTTGATTCTTCCGAAGAATTAGAGCCGGTTGAGTAGAACCCCGAAGTTCGTGATGTATGCAAGGAAGAATGTGTTGAACTCGGGGAATAGTCGAAATTTTTCGATGTTGATGAGTTTTCGGAATGTTTGTTAGCCAACGAATTTTTGATTAGCATAGAATATATTGGAGGATCGACGGGAGAGGATAAAAATGTAGAAACTAAACTTGGTGATGTAGGGTTGGAATTTATTGAAGTAGCCATTTTTGAGGCTAAAAATTGGATTTGAGAGTGTAAAATTGAAAAAGAGAGAATTTTTAGCACGCACGATGTTAATTTTTCGTAAAAAATATAGAAAAAATTCAATTTTTTGAAATTTTGAAAAAATAGATTTATTATAACAAAGAAGAATTGTGAAAATTTGCGACAAAACAATTTGAAAAATTAAAAACACAAGCAAATGAAAAAGGAGAATAAAAATTTCCATTACTATAACATAAAAATTCCCATTATCATAACTGGAAAGATACTCAATTGTGGTGATTACAAATTATGATAGAAATATCATATTTTGTAATCACCTAAAGTATGTATCTTTCAGATTATAGTAATGAGAATTTTTGATTCGTTGAAATTTTTTCCTATTATCATAACTGGAAAGATACTCTTTTTGGTGATTACAGATTATGATAGAAATATCATAATTGAAAAACACCATTTTTATATATCTTGTGAATTATAGTTATGGGAATTTTTGTCAATTTCCCCATTATCATAATCAGGAAACGATTAAAATAAAGTAGAAAAGTAAAAAATCGTTAAATTTTTTGACAAAATTCTATAATGTTTCATGTTGAGTTTTTGGCTATTCTGTAAAATTTTTGCACACAATTTTTTCATAAATCGACAAATTGGACATTTCTCAGAATAAAACATGACCCCCAAAAACCGACCAGTCTCACTAAGAAAACTCTTTTCGAAAAGACCACAAACGGAAATTTCGATTAAAAAAATCAAAATGTTGTAAAAATTAGTCATCTCACATGTTGATTGAAAAAATTGATGGAAGTGGCCAATGGATGGAAGTGTGAAAGTGCCGGCGCGGCCGACTTTGACTTTTACAAAAGGGAAAAATTTTGTTGTTGTAAATAAAAATCCATAGAAAAAGAATTTTTCTATGAATAATAATCAACGGTTTTTGAGCGATATCCGATTACAAAATAAAAACATGTGTTTTTGGGGCCAAAGTATGTGTGATTTTGAGAGGAAAATTGGCGAAAATTGAAAGGGTGATGGAAATTTTTCAAATTATAGTAATGGGATTTTTTTTGAGACAAGGTGAAAAAATTTCATGCGAAGAATTAATTTGTTTGTCTACAAAAAAATCTTGCTAGGGACAAATCTCTAATAAGTCTATAAATTAATTATTGCAGCGTTAAGTGAGTTTCCGGTAACAAATTGATTTTATAAAAAATAATGTTATGGGATGTGAGTAGTGGCATGTGTATTATAATGCATAATGGTATGAAGCCTATGCCTAAGGCCTAGACCTAAGACCTTAAGCCTAAGGCCTAAGCCCATTATGTATTTTGACCATTATGCATTTTGATGCACATCCGAGCAGTGTGGAAGGAGGGGCTATAAAAATTGATTTTTTTGACAAAAATGAGGCAGGGGGATGTTAAAATTGATTTTTCGATAAAAAGAAGATGGATGGGTGGGGGTAAAAATTGATTTTTTGTTGCAAAAATGAAGATATGGGGGAAAAGGAAGTAAAAATTGAAGTTAAATAGAGTAAATTAGGGATAAAAATTTGCATACTCAAATGATTTTGTCAATCCAAAAATAGTGATTTAGAGAGATTTGTACAACAAAAAATTTTCCGCTTGCCGATACTTTAAAAAATGACCTTGTCAACGCTCCATTGATAAATTTCCGGATAAAAGTGGCAACACATAGGTGAACAGCTTTTGCCGCAGACTTTTTTTGCAGAAATATTTTACGCCGGATTTTCTCATGCATAAATGAGCGTAAAATTTTTTTTGATGCTAGGAACAAATGTGTCGATAAATTATGACAAGGTCAACAATTATGCTGAAAATATTTTTCACTTTTTAACGAATTTTTCGATTTTTGGCGAATTTTTCAATTTTTTTACGAATTTTTCGATTTTGACAAATTTTTTACGAATTTAGACAAATTTTCAATTTTGACGAATTTTTCAATTTTTTAGGAATTTTTCGATTTTAAAAAAATATATATTTACAAAATTTTGAATTTTTTACAAAAAAGCATATTTTTTCAAAGTTAGGTCACTTTGAGTAGCCAAGCCTATCCTCAAATCAAATCAACTTTGCTAAAAATTTGAAAATCGTCTCAAGCGATCCTTTTCTTTTCCATTTCTTCTTCACACATGCGCATCCGATTATAGCCCCCCTCTCTATCTATCTATGAAGCGAACAAAGAACTCAGTAATGCGATTTAGATATAAACGATGCAACAACACAACACATATCGTTTTGGAGGAGATGGGGTGAAGAAGAAAGACGAGAAGCGAACGCCAATTTTTTGTATGACAACAACACTAGCTAAGGGCCTTATCGTTCGCTGAACCAGCAAAAAACGCAAAAATAAACAAAGAGCAGTTTTCGATTTGAGTTATAAAAATGTGGGAAAATTTAATAAATCGATCAGCAAGGCCATCAATGCAACTTCAAAAAGAAATAAAAAAGTTTCTTTGTCGGGAAAAAGCCGACTTGGATTTTTTATAAAGTCCAAAAAGTGATCATTTTGCATCAAATTTTATCTAAAAAGGAAAAATTTTATACCCATCAAGAAAGCAATTTTTCTTAAAAGCTATTGATAAAAGATAGATGATATGATTTAAAAATGGGCGATTTTGGTGGGCTATAAAACAATGAAATAATATGGAGTAAATTTTGAGAAACAAACGCTTTATTTGAAAACAAAGAAAAAAGCAGAAAAATCAAATGTTTTTTGTTGAAAAATATGAAAAAATTGAAAAAAATCACCAAATTAGAATTTTTATTATAAAAAATCACCTTTTTCATTTTTGACAAAATTCCCTTTACAATAACTTGAAAGATACAAAATTCCCATTATCATACCCTAAAAGATACTAAAAATACGTTCTTTCAGATTATGATAATTCTATCATAATTTGTAATCACTCAAATTGAGTATCTTTCTGGTTATGATAATGGGAAAAAATTTCTTTGTTCAAAAAATTCCCATTACTATAATCTAAAAGATACTAAAAATAAGCACTTTCAGATTATGATATTTCTATCATAATTTGTAACCACCCAAATTGAATATCTTTCCAATTATGATAATGGGAAAAAGTTTCTTTGTTTAAAAAATTCCCATTACTATAATCTAAAAGATACTACAAATAAGCGCTTTCAGATTATGATATTTCTATCATAATTTGTAATCATCCAAATCGAATATCTTTCCAGTTATGATAATGGGAAAAATTTTCAACGAATAAAAATTCCCATTACCATAACTCAAAAGATACTAAAGTAAAGATGTTACAAGTTATCATACTTTTACTATAATTTATAATCGATAAAATAAGTATCTTTCAAGTTATAATAATGGGAATAATTATTTCTTGGATTATAGTATTGAGAAAAATTGTTAAAAATTGCAAATTACGTCATTGTTAACTCATTTGAATATCATTTTTTAATTTTTATTGTTAATTTTTAACGAATTTTTTTAAATTTCCAAAATTTACCAAAAATAAATAAATCTGACCAATTTTCACAATTTTTTAAGAAAAATTACTATTCTATACAAACGACAAAAATGTCCCGAAAATTTAGTTCCACAACACGAAATTCCTCAACAAATGGAACAATTTTAACGTGAATAAAAAAATTATGTAAAACCTCTCTTAATCCCCTAGCAACGTTTTTTGAACGATGTCCTTTTTAGCTGAACGAGAGGTGCACCCAGAGTTCTAAAATAGCCTTGCGGAATTTTTTATATACCTTTGAATTGTGTATGTACCCTGAAAAATGGGTAAAGATTTTTAAAATTATAAAAATTGAAATTTTGGAAAGTTGACTTCCAAAAATGGAATGGGGTATAAGTCAAATGTAAATAAAAAAATGAGAAAATTTTTTGAAAAATTAAATTTTTGATTTTTTAATACTTTTTCAAAAAATAAATTTTCTGACTTGATTTTTTCAAAAATTAAATTTTTTGACCAATTAAAATTTTTCATATCTAAAATTTTTTTACCTCCCCATCCCCAAGTGACACATTAGCCGAAACAACTATAACAATTGCAACCCTAGGAACAAATTGAACGCCATTAAAATTCAATTGTTTTTCAAAAAATCTCTCATGCGTGAAAGCTGCCCAACAAAAAACATAGCAGATGCGCTAAGAAAAAAAATGCCTTCCTTAAAATAAAGCCTAACGGCTAGCAGCTTGTTACATTTCGTAATCTGTCGACAAAGAAGAAGAAGCAGAAAAAAACGATAGCCGGCAATCAAAATATGTGTGTAGATAAATTTAACACAAACTCTGCCACTACATATGCGCTGACAACTCTATAGATTGACACGTTATGCATATGGGTATAAAAAAATTATGCGTGCATAATTTTTCACGCCGAATAAGATTGAAAATCTTGATATAGACGTGTGTTTTGAGAGCATAAAAAGTGGTCAAATTTTTGGAGATTTTGGAGAAAAATGGGTCAAAAAATTTAAAAATTGCTTAAAAGTGTAAAAAACTGAAAAAAGGAAAAATAGCTAAAAATGGTATTGACAAAAAATTTTAAAATTAAACAAACTTCGAAGCTAGGTTACTTGGGGGGGGCCAACTTAACACGACTCAAAATTCGAACGCCAAGGCTAAGACTAAAGCTAAGTCCAAGGCCAAGGCTAAGACCAACGCCAAAGCTAATGCCAAAGCTAAAACCAAGGCCAAGGCCAAAGCTAAGTCCATGGCCTTAGCTTTGGTCTTAGCCTTGGCCTTAGCCTTGGCATTAGTTTTGGCCTTAGCCTTGGTGTTGGAATTTTGGGTCATGTTAAGTAGGCCCCCCCAAGTAACCTAGCTCCCAAACTTCAAACTTGGACAACTTTTAAAAATATTAAAAAAAAATTTTTTCAAAAATTTTGTCGGATTCTAATAAGCATGGCCGATTTTACTTACTTACACAAATTCATGCAAAAAGAATTCATATTTTTCGACTTAAAGTGTTTTGAATTTAACTGATATTTTGAGGCAAAATCAAATTGACGCGAGTGGGATTCGATCCCGCGACCTTTGGAATCGAAGCCGAGAGTACTACCACTGAGCCATTTTAACCACTCAAATGAAATTTTGAATTTGCTAACTATTTCACATGATTTTTTATATATGAAAAGTATACATTTTTTCATGATTTTTTATAGGTCATTTTTCATTTTTTCATGATTTTTTGTAGGTAAAATCACCCATGCTTTTTCAGAATATGCGAAAATTTAAAAAAAATTCGATTATTAAGACTGTTTTTCCTAACACTGCTATATGCTATACATACATAAACCATATCCAAATTTGGCAGCTCTTCAAACTCCTAAGATGTGACTAATAAATAAGCAACACACACAGAGACAATGGGGACACACAAGAGGCAACAGCTTCTTTCCGTTTCTGTTCCAAAAATCGCCAAACGACACATGATATGATCCCCAAACGAACTCTTTAAATCTTTTCAACATAAAACATGTGCCAAATGGTCATTTTGGAGGGCGAAGAGGAAACAAGGACGGCTAAAAGTGTGCGGGCTAAATTGCCCTTCGGGATTTTGTTGGTTAACTTCATTTTTCGAGAATCCATTTTAGGAATTTTAAAATATTATCATGAGAGGAAGAGCATTTTTTGAGCAAAACGACTTGTTGTATGTGTGGGGAAGAATGGTTTTTGAAAAAAGAAATTTTACGAGGAAAAAATTTTCGATTCGACCTATTCCTCGGTCAAAATTCAAAAATTCGAAATTTCCTTCGAATTCGTGTTCCTCATGCCCGAAAATCCTCGAGTACAAAAAATCAGCAGATTTAGAGAACTTTTTGACAATTCGAATTTTTCGCCCTGGTCCCCCAAGGGAAAAAATGAAAAAATTTTGGAGCTCTTCCCCCTGGGGAAACGCAATCAACAGGATTTTAAAAACTGATACTTTTTTGAAGTAATTTTATGGAAAAATACCCTCTAAAGGCTTAGGCGTAGGCTTAAGCCTAGGCTTAAGCTTAACCTTAGGCTTGGGTTTAGGTCTAGGCTTAAGTCAAAGGTTAAGCCTAAGTCTAGACCTAAGCCTTTAGAGGATATTTTTCCATAAAATTACTTCAAAAAAGTATCAGTTTTTGGAATCCTGTTTGGAACCTNTAAAAACTGATACTTTTTTGAAGTAATTTTATGGAAAAATACCCTCTAAAGGCTTAGGCGTAGGCTTAAGCCTAGGCTTAAGCTTAGGCTTAACCTTAGGCTTGGGTTTAGGTCTAGGCTTAAGTCAAAGGTTAAGCCTAAGTCTAGACCTAAGCCTTTAGAGGATATTTTTCCATAAAATTACTTCAAAAAAGTATCAGTTTTTGGAATCCTGTTTGGAACCTTGTTGATTGAGTTTCCCCAGGAGGAAGAGCTCCAAAATTTTTTGCCTCCAATTTCGATGATTTTGGTGTCAATCTTCTTCTCTCATCGTCGCCTACAACTTTTGTTTTAGCGTCCCGGGTTTAAATCTATCGTTCCCGAGATCATGTGCACAAACAAACACACACATTACACTTTTAAGTAGTAGGATTTCCCATTACTAAAAAGTAAGTTAAAGAATTTGTTGTTTTTTAAATTGAAAAAAATTTAATGAAAAATTTACTTTTTTTGAAATTGGGCAAAAGTTTTCGGACCCAACCGGGATTCGAACCTGGACTTCCTGGCTACCGTCCAAGAGCACTACCATTGTGCTATTTACCAATTAACGGGCATTAGTTGTAGGTCTCGGTAGCACAATGGTAGTGCTCTTGGACGGTAGCCAGGAGGTCCGGGTTCGAATCCCGATCGGGTCCGAAAACTTTTGCCCAATTTCCAAAATTACTTATATTTCCACGTTCTCGGCGTGGTTTAATCCGAGCTCCATAAATTTTCAAAGAAAAATTGAAAGTAGATAAAAAATTGAGTTTTTAGAAAAAAAATTTCCAAACAAATGAAAATTAACCTTAAAAAATGAATAAAAATTAAAAACAAATATTTTATAACCTAAAAAATTGTGAAAATGTATGAAAAATTCCTAAAAAATTGCTCATTTCCCTAAAGGACCACAAAATTGGCATACATCTTAGCAAAATTAGCAATTTAACCACATCACAAAGAAGAAAAACCAATACAAGAAAAAATTGTTCAAAAAGCTATTAGTAGGCTCACAAGTGAAACAATGATTAATTTGCGTAAGGCGCCGAATGACACAGACTTTTGGCTTCTTTTTTGAGCGCGAGTGCAACATTTTCATACAAGTGTGAAGGGAAAAAGTTCGATGTATCCTTTTCGTATTCGATGTATCCTTTTCGTATTTCAACATTTTTCCGGTTGAAGATTTTTTAAATAAAAGGGTAACAACAATGAAATTTTTTTAGATTTCAAAAGGGCAATAAATTTTTGCTTCATGTGGGGTTCGAAAAAACGATTTCGACAGACTACCGACTTTTTCAACCTAACATCTTTTCCACTTTACTACAAATACAACATTTTGTTTTTAATAAAAAACACTCTTAACAATCGAATTTTTGAAACTTTTCCACGGATTCTGAAAGAGCACAGTCGATTTTACTAATACACCAAAAATAATGAAAAAAGAATTTAAATTTTTCGACTTAGAACGCTTTGAAGTTCACTGCTATTTTGTGGCAAAATCAAATTGCTGCGAGCGGGATTCGATCCCACAACCATTGGAATCGNGAATTTAAATTTTTCGACTTAGAATGCTTTGAAGTTCACTGCTATTTTGTGGCAAAATCAAATTGCTGCGAGCGGGATTCGATCCCACAACCATTGGAATCGAAGCCTAGAGCTTGTTGTTAAAGATGGTAAAATTTTAACATTTTTATATTGAAACGATCGGCGTGCCGCTCGGAGATTCCCTCAGGCTTCGTTCAAGCATGTCAAAAAAGTTGTCAAAAATTTGTCAACAAATGTAACTTTGCCTGATTTTCAATAAAATCATGTTTATTGAAACGATTGGTAATGAAGCATAAAATTTTATAGGTTTTTTCTGCTTCTCGACCAATAAAATTTTATGCTTCATAACCAATCGTTTCAATAAACACAATTTTATTGAAAATCAGGCAAAGTTACATTTTTTGGCAACTTGTTTGACATGCTTGAACGCAGCCTCAACCTTCCAAGCGCGTTAGCTCCCGGTACTTCTTAAAAAATGAAAAAAAAATCAATTTTCGAGAAAAATGACCATCACATAAAAAATTTTCTAGCCAACTTTTCCAAAGTTAAAAGCCCATAGAGGTCATCTTCATTCCATCCAAAACACTCGCAAAAGAAATGAATAGGCCCATGGGAATTTGGCCGGTGTTAATCGGCGAAACTGCGAGCGCGCGAGCCGAAATCGCCTAATTTCCTCCCTACTTTACGCATCAAATGGACTTTTAAGAATAGCCTATACGCCTAAGGATGGGATAAGTGAAACTTAAGACGACTAGAAGTTAGTGCCAAACGAAGAGAAGGGATAGCCTTTCCCACCTTCATGGAAATTTTAGTANCTTTTAAGAATAGCCTATACGCCTAAGGATGGGATAAGTGAAACTTAAGACGACTAGAAGTTAGTGCCAAACGAAGAGAAGGGATAGCCTTTCCCACCTTCATGGAAATTTTAGTACAACAAATAAAGAATTTGGGAAAAAAATGCATTTTTCACATTCAAAAAATGCAAAAAATTACAATTTTTGAAAAATGAATCAAAATCGAAAAATTCAATTTTTTGAAAAAATGGACCAAAATTGAAAGTGCAAAAAAACTGTTATCATAAAAGAAAAGGCAATTGTTGAGAAAAGTGGTAGATGATAGACCATCACATCTCAAACATTTATGATGAGCTGTACCGAAAAGCTGGCTGGATGCACGTGTGAAGAAAGGGCCACAAGAAAAAAGTAAACAGATCGTGGGATGATAAAGCTGGCCATCATCGGACACAGGACCTCCGTTAGCCAAGAAATAGAAAACGCATGCTAACGAACGGCAACATGGCAGCTTTATAAACAAGTGCGTGCATGCCGAAAGGGCAAGACATGGTCATGAAGAGCAGCTCGGGTTCATGTTAATTGGGGTTGAATTTTACAACCGCGATGAGAACTGGTGGAGTTGCTGAAACATGATGAGATCATACAATGAGTAAACATCGTGAGAATTCCCTTCCGAAGTACAAAAATTTTGCATAAAAATTTGGAGCAATTTTTGAATAATTTTACTCAAATAAAATTATCATCTTGACTCAATTTTCAACAAAAAATTTTAATTTAAAAAAAGAATAGCAAAAAAATTCCGAATCTTACATATTCACGTTTTTTCCATTACTATAACTTGAAAGATACAAAATTCCCATTATCATAACGCAAAAGATACTAAAAATGCACTATTTCAAAATATGATAATTTTATCATAATTTGTAATCACATGTTTTTAGTATCTTTTAGATTATGATAATGGGAAAAATTTTCAACTATTAAGAAATTCCCATTACTATAATACAAAAGATGCTGAAATTGGGTGATTTCTGATTATGATAATTCTATCATAATTTGTAATCACTCAAATTGAGTATCTTTCAGATTATGATAATGGGAAAAAATTTCAACCATATAGAAATTCCCATTACTATAATTCCAAAGATACTGAAATTTGGTGATTTCTGATTATGATATTTTTATCATAATTTGTAATCGCTCAAATTGAGTATCTTTCAGATTATGATAATGGGAAAATTTTCCAACCTTTAAAAAATTCCCATTACTATAATACAAAAGCTATTGAAATTGGAAAAAGTGCCTAAAAATTGATTTTTTACAAATTTTTTCGAATTTCGTTAAAAATTAAAATTTTTGCCAAATTTTCAAATTTATCAAAAAATTTGACACTCTAGAAGATTTTTTCAATTTTTATCAAAGTTTCACACTTTTCCAAAAAGTTCAAATTTTTTGGAAAGTTGTCCAAAATTGCCTGCTATCCCTATGTTCACAACACCTCTGGTCATATCCAAATAAAAATTTTAGCTCAAAATCGGCGAAACCTTCCACTCTCCAAGCACACACATCAATATTTACCTATATGAAAATTATTCCATCTTCACTTCTCTCATAAATTAGAATGCGAATTAGAAGCATAAGGAGAGGAAAACTTCATCATTCGAGTGGCCATTTCACGCGGCGGCCGTAAATTCTTGAAAACTCGAGCCCCCATCAACCAACCACACACAGATTGGCTCTTGCTTAGTAGGCTCTAAGAAGCGCCATCAACTTTATAACTTGAAGAGAAAAAGTCTTCAAGCACCAGATGAGATTTTTATGGCTTATTTGTACTTTTTATTGGCCACTACCACCTCTCAGGCTGTTTAGATAATAAATTTCCGCTGTGCTACATATGTTTCTAATTTTTAAAAATTTGAGTAGGAAGAAAGTGTCAATGACTAAATTTTTGACCAATAAAAATTATCCCTACGAGGGATATACCCCAAAAAGGTTGTTTTTGTGTCGCAATATTTGACCATAATCTAGAGGTCTAGAACAAAAAAACAACGGTAGATTCGTGTCCAGGGCCTAGACAACATAGGAATGTCAAAAATTTAGTTAAAAATCGACTTTTATAGCTAAATATCAGCATTTTTAAATAGGGTTGCATTTTGGCAATTTGTAAAAGTACGACTGCGCCGAACGGAGCGCTGAACACGCCAAACGGGTCCCAATTAGGCCTAAGCCTAGGCCTAAGCCTAAAACCTAAGCCTAAGGGCTAAGCCTAAGGGCTAAGCCTAAGGGCTAAGCCTAAGGGCTAAGCCTAAGGGCTAAGCCTAAGGCCTAAGCCTATGCCTAAGCCTAGGCTTAGGCTTAGACTTAGGCCTAAGCCTAGGCTTAGGCTTAGACTTAGGCATAAGCCTATTCCTAATTGGGACCCGTTTGGCGTGTTTGGAGCATCGTTTGGTGCCCCGTTCGGCGTGTTCGGCGCAGTCGTACTTTTACAAATTGCCTGCATTTTTGAGACTTCGATTTTTTTGAAAAATCTGGATATTGGCACGAAAAGATGAATTATACTCAAAAATACTGATTGAATCATATACATCATACACTCTTCCCTACTACAAGAAACTAGTATCGATTAAGTATCCCACTGAACGTAAAATTTTTCCATCATTGGAATTGACCCCTCTAGGGGTATTTTATGCGGGGAATCCGAATTTCACATTTCGGAGACCTGAAACTCTTTCCCCGAATCAAAAAAAGGCTATTTATATGACGTATGGCATGTGATTCTTGCCAAAAATGTAGCCCCCCTGGGAAAAAGAAGACTATAATGGTGTTGCTCGTTTGTTTTTTTTATACGAATTTTTCCGAATTATGAATTTCTGCTTTAGGATGTTTATCCAACTTTGTTTCTCCAACAGATTTTTTCCAACCGAATTTTTTTCCAATTTTTGAATTTTTTTCACTAAGAATGTTCAAAAATTTCCCTTTTTTTCAAAATACATCATTTTTCACCAAGATCATCATTTTCGGAGCATTTTTCCTGAGCAGGACAAGCACTTTTCAGAAAAAAAGGCTGGAGAAATCAATTGGAGAGAAGGTTGGATAACAACTTAATGCCAAAAAATCAATTTTTTCAATTTTTCTCAAAAAATGAATAAAAAAGTATGCCAATTTTACGCTGTCCCTATTAAAAAGGTCCAGGACATTTATTTTTAAAAAAGCATTCAAAAATATGAAGAGATTAAATAGCATTTTTTATTTATACCACTAGCAATAGCATCGAAATAATCTAGACATTTTCCCGGAGCTTAACAAACATTCTTATGGCTTATGGTGCGTACTATGAATGTTAAACATTATAGACAAGCTTGGGAAAAAAAACTTGATTGTCAACAATCTTAAAAAATCAAGAAGATGACGTATAGCTTATTTTCCGACAGAGTCATCCAAAAAGTTATCCTTGATAGTCAAGTGGCTAGGACGTCCGTCTTTCATTCAACAAGTGCGAGTTCGATCCTCGAATTTCAAAAAGTCGATAGACTACAAGAATTTTTTTCAGGACAACAAAATTTGACCTTGTAGAGTTTAAAATTCCAAAAAATCGTAATAAGTAAATTTGGAGCAAGTTCCCTTTGGGGGTACCACTAACCGGGTCCAAAAGTCAACAAAAATTTTTTTCATTTTCATCTAGAATCAACCTATATATGGGTTTATACGAGGAATCCGAATTTCGCACTCGCGAGGGCCGAAAAAAATTCCCTGAGTCAGGGAAATGTTTTTTATATGGATTTGTCTAATTTTCGAGTTAATAAATAGCTTGTTCATGAATTAGAGAAAAATTCATGAAAATTTTTCAGGTCGCGGGAATGCGAATTTTGGATTCTCCACATAAAATTACCCTATATAGATCACACGTGGGCTGCAGGGTGTCGTGATGACAGGGCAGGGTCGGAGAGTTGTGCTGAGGGATCAAGGGGGGGGGCGTGCCGAGGGGTCAAGAGGGTTGTGCCAGGGGAGGGGTGGAAAGAGGGTCGTGCCCGGGAGGGGGAGGAAAGAGGGTCATGCCGAGGGGGAGGAGGCAACAAGAATTGGTAAATTTTAAATTTTTTTATCCTCTAAAATATATATAAATTATTTTGGTCTGTCGTTACGACAGACCAAGGTTGTGGGGTTGTGCTGGGGCCAAGAGGGTTGTGCTTTTAAAAAAAATTACCACAAACCACGCACCCACGTGTGATATAGATGGTTTCTAGATGAAAATATAGAAAATTTTTTGACTTTTGGGCCACGTTAGTAGTGCCTCCAAAATGAACTTGCTCCAAAAATTTTTTATATATTAGTTATCAAAGTCTATTTTCTTGTATAGATTAGTAAAAAAATTTAAAAATTCGTAGAAACCCACTTTCTATACTGATTTTGTTGAGCACCCAAAGTCGATGTGGTTCGATGAGACGTCGAGTCTAATAAGGTAGAGCTGCCTACACTTGATGCCGAAACCATGGAGCGTCGATCATCGAGGGACGTGCGATGTGGTGAAAAACGCATTTTTTTTCTAAAATTTGTTTTTTATAGAGTGGGCACAATACTATTTTACCCCTTGAGTGAGATTTTTTGAAAGGCTGGTTTTTAAAAGTGAGATTTTTTGTAGGCTTACAAACTAAATTTTTTTTAACAACTGCAAAAATTGAATTTTTTTTTCAACAAAAAAACGCTAAAAATTGATTTTTTCATAAAAAGCAAAAAAATGAACATTTACGTCCGTCTCACACTTTTTTTAGGGTCGCCAAAATTTTAAAATTTGCGCGGTTGTCTTGATGTATTGTTACCCCTTTTTGCTCGGTACGGTCGCCACGGCGACCCTAAAAAAACCGTGGTCCGTCTTCTATTCTACAAGTGCGAGTTCGATCCTCGAATTTCAAAAAGTTCCAATATAGCAAAAATTCCCATTACTATAACTCAAAAGATCATAAATAGTGTGATTGAAGATTATGCTATTTCTACCATAATTTGTAAGTATCAAAAATTGGTATGTTTTGAATTATGATCATGGGAAATTTTTTAAGTGTTGAAAAAATTCCCATTATCATAACCCAAAAGATACTTAAAAAGTGTGCTTTTAGATTATGATAATTCTATCATAATCTGAAACGACACATTTTTAGTATCTTTTGAATTATGATAATGGGAATGTTTTCAACACTTGAAAAAATTCTCATTATCATAATTCCAAAGATACTAAAAATGTGATGTTTTAGATTATGATAGAATTATCATAATCTAAAAGCACTTTTTTTAGTAATTTGGGTTATGATAATGGGAATTGTTTCAACATTTAAAAAATTTCCCATGATCATAATTCAAAAGATACCAATTTTTGATACTTACAAATTATGGTAAAAAATTGGTGATCCGGACTTCAATGGAAGCCGACCGTCCGATCTGGCAAGTTAAGCAACGTCAGGCTATCAGGTTCGATCCCCGTGATAAAACTTTTGATTTTCAGAGAATTTTTGAAAATAAAAAGTTTTACCTACGAAATCGAATTTGCAAAAAAAATTTTGCTTCATTTTTTGAAAATCAAAATTTTACCCTAGCGAGATCGAACCAGCGGGCCCAGCGTTGCTTAATTTGCCAGATCGGCACCAGCTTCCTTATCCATTGCACTATTGAGCGCCAATTTTTTAAATCCAAAAAAATCTCAAAAAAGCACAAATTTGAAAAAAATGAAAAACAAATTCTCGTGAAACAGTCTATATACCCTCATTTCACAACTGTATATAATATAAAAATGCAAATTTCCTACCTACAATCCAACACAAACTTGAGGTCAAATAACCATGAAAATAAATGTATGTCTATCTATTCCAATTTGAACACCTTCCTCTCTATCTGCAAACAAAAAAATTAGTTCATCTTTAAAGAATTTTTTGTTGTGAAATTTAATTTAAATGCGTCACGCGACAATTATACAGCCTATTCATTTTTTCCGAAAAGATGGCATGCAGTGAAAAAAAGGATCCAATTTATTGTTCGCGAATCGCGACCTTTCTATTTTATTAAACTTCGTTTGTCTCTTCGCTCTTCGCGGAAGTCTTCGGAGAAATTGGAAGCGGAGTGTCGGAACGCCAAGGAAATGGAGGTTTTGAAAAATCAATGCCAATAGTTTTCTTTTAGGTGTTTGATTTTAAATAATCGGGATGTGAGGAAAAAATTTTAAGGGTTAGAAATTTTCAAAAATCACAAAAAATTTGTCAATTTTGATTTTTTTAAATTTTTAACAAATCACAAAAATTCGGTAATTTTGATTTTTGGAAAATTTTTATAAAATTGCAACAAAAAATGTAAAATTGATCAATTTACTCAAATCATGGCTAAAATCAAAATTCTCATTACTATAACTCAAAAAATACTAAAATACAGTGATTATAAAATATAATACTTCTACCACAATTTGTAATCACTCATTTATTAGTATCTTTCGAGTTATAGTAATGGGAATTTTTGATCTTTTAAATTATAGTAAGGTTGCGCGAGATCGGACAGGGTCGGGAAACTCGACAATTTGTGCGCCATCTTGTACATTTATTTCATTTCCCTGATTCTATAAAAAGTTGTTTATTGGAACGATTGATCAAATATCACCCATTTTTAGTATCTTTTGAATTATAGTAATGGGAATTTTTATGCATTATAAACTTTTCCCATTATCATAATGCAAAAGATACTAAAAATATGATCTTTCCAGATATGATATTTCTATCATAATTTATAATCACCGATTTGAGTATTTTTCGAATTATAGTAATGGAAATTTTCTCAAATAATGGTTAAAAAAGCTTTATTTAATGCTTAAAAAACTATATCATCATAACGAGATTGACACAACATAAAGAGATCATGTTTTCTTTTCAATACTCCATTTTTTTCAAAATTCTAATTTTGGTCGAGCATTGAGATACTTTTGGAGTTTCAGCAACGCATGGACTTGCTCACTTAGCTTCTTGAACTCCGGATAGGTTTTGTAGAAGTCCGGGATAAGATTGTTGAGAGTGTCGAAGAATTCAGCAAAGTGGAAATCCACCCATGTCGGGCCACCTTTGACTAGATAACCATTTCCAGCATCCTTGATATATTTTATGATGACTGGGAAGTATTTTTCGGCCGCTGGCACATATTTTTCTTTGTAGAGCTTGTCCTATAACATGAGAATAATAAACTCAAAATTTTTTTCGCTTTAAAACATAGAAACAAAAGAGTTTTCGATTTTACAAAATCCAACAAAATTTCAAAAAATAACATAATTTGAAATCATCACTTGTATGTATCTTTTGAATTATAGTAATGGGATTAACGGAAAACCCATTCTTATCGTTATGCAGGAAGGTCTCCCGGACAACCTATTGAAACATTTTTTAATTCCTACCTTGTCACCTGGGGCAAACCCATGGGCTACCAAAAACCACTCACGAAATTCATTGAAAAAATCCATGACCGAATCCCCGATCGCATCCACTGTAGCCTGCTCAAAATCATCTTTTCCAGCAAGGCCATATTTTCTGGCCAAATATCGATTGATAGTGAAACTTTGTGGCAACATTTTCCCATCAACTTCTAAGACGGGTACTTGGCCGAACGGCATAGCTAGAATTTTTGGAGCTACTACACAATAGGGAGGGGGCACTCACGTGAAAAAATTTTCAAATTTTTTTCTATAAATGACCCCTCTATAGGTAAAAAGATGCGTGGAATCTGAATTTGACATTTTCAAAGCAAAAAAACTCTTTCCTGATTCAGGGAAGACGTATTGTGTATTGAAGCGAAAAGTAGCAAAAAAGGTCTAAACGACACTCATATTGGCTATGAAAATTTAAAAAATTCAAATTCAGGAAATGGATCTGTGTATTAACACGAAAACTTGATTTTTAAACATTTGCCTAAATTTCAATTTTTGTACAATGTTATAGACGATATGAATGTCGTTTAGAGCTTCTTCTTTTTGGGTATGGAGAACAAGAATTTGAAGTTAATTTTTGAAAAATTTTAATTATCTGTAACAATTCAAATTTTCGTGTTAATACACAAAAAATTTTGAAATTTTAAAAATTTTTACATTTTTTGGCCTTCTCCTTGAACTCTTCTTGCGTATACCGCTTGTCTATGAAATCCTCCCCTCCATAAGCCAGCAACAGTCGTGCACATTCTCCTCTACCTCGAGCAGCAAAATAGTGCAAGGTATACTTGACCATAGTTTTTTCGCTCAAAAATTTAAAAAATGACAATTTTCACACAACAAATTGGATTTTTGGACTAAGGCTGGGGTTTATATATTCTTAATTTGATGACAATTTCTGCAAAAATATAACACACCGGCTACATAACACTAACAAAAACATAACACATAAACTATACAGGTATTAAATAAATGTTGGAGGGTAAACAAACTAGAAATACATTTTTCCCGCAAGTTAATAGTGAGATTTTTGAAGAAAACCAAAGACCACAGTCAAGTTGCTTGGAAACCAAACAGCAGTACACTAATAGAAAATTCAGAAAATCGAATAAATTTCAAAATTGACAAGAATAATTCGAAAAAAATATAGGCATTCGGAAAATAAAACTTTTGCTTTTCAACAAATTTTTTGCAAAAAAGGAGCAAACAATTTTTAAAAATCTTTGCTCCTTTTTTGCAAAAAAATTTGTGAAAAGCAAAAGGTTTAACCTCGTGGGAAACGAATCTGCGGGCTCAACGTTGTTTAACTTGAAGATCGGACGGTCCACTTCTTTATACACTTCGTCACGTAACCGACACTTTATATAAGGCTATCATGAAAAGGGTAATAGCACAAAATTCATCATGAACGGAGAGGGCTCGATCCCCGGAGGTCAGAATTTTGTTTTTATCAAATCGAAAAAAGTTGTTAAAAGACAAGTCCAGTAATTTACAACCATATGCTTAAAAAAACTATATATTTATCATAACGAGATTGACACAAAACAAAGAGATCATATTTTCTTTTCAATATTCCATTTTGTTCAAAATTCTTTTTTTGGTCGAGCATTGAGATACTTTTGGAGTTTCGGCAACGCATGGACTTGCTCACTTAGCTTCTTGAACTCCGGATTGGTCTTGTAAAAGTCCGGAATAAGATTGTTGAGAGTGTCGAAGAATTCAGCAAAGTAGAAATCCACCCATGTCGGGCCACCTTTGACTAGATAGCCATTTCCAGCATCCTTGATATATTTTTTGATGACTGGGAAGTATTTTTCGGCCGCTGGCGCGTATTTTTCATTGAAGAGCTTGTCCTATAACATGAGAATAATAAACTCGCTTTAAAAGTTAGAAAAAAGTAGAATTTTTGATTTTACAAAATCCACAAAATTTCAAAAAATGAAGGAAAAAATTTTCGTGAAAAAATTCCCATTATCATAATTCAAAAGATACTCATTTTTGATGCTTACAAATTATGATAGAAATATCATAATCTTCAATCACCACTTTTATGTATCTTTTAAATTATAGTTAGGGACCGTCACGGGTTTTCAGAAAACCTATTTCCTGAAAGTTTTTTGCGCTAGAAATATTTTTAAATCGTTTTTTCGATCATTAA